>CACVCL010017374.1:0-162500 GCA_902729485.2 Mus minutoides
GAGACACAGCTAACTCGCCCCTGATACTTGGCCTGAAGACTGTGAGATAATAAAGGTTTGGGCCTACAAACATATTTACAATCCAAAGTGATATAATTATTGAATCAAATTTCAGTTTTTATCATGACACTGCAATTTGCACTTTTTATTCCTTTGTTTTTATTTAAACCAAGTATATTATGTACATCAAAGAGTGATTTACCTATTTTTCTACTTTGAATGTAGTATTTGTATAAATACTTGGAATTTAAAATTTTGTTTTAAGATAAGGATATATATATATATATATATATATATATATATATATATATATATATGCGCTTCTGGTATTTTCATGTACCTCTTTAAAAAAATTTACTGAATTGAACAGAATTCTTCCCTCAAGTGAAAGAAAGCAAAGTAAAACTAGCTTAGAAAAATAGAAATCTTATCAATAATTCATGTGTCTGAAAAGACCAAGGAGTCAGCATGCCTAATTCAGTCGGTGTTTTCTTCCCACCATCCATGGCTCTCCACACCACTGACCCCATGCCCTTTTTTCTCTTATCATCCTGTTCCTCCTCTTAATGAATATGCCACAAAACAGGAGGTGGAAAGGGGGCCACATCTCTCTTGACTCAGTGTGCACTGTGATTTTTCAGGCTGATTGGCTATGCTGAGTAATGAATCTCTTTCCTTTCACCACTATATACAGGATGGGATGTTCTCATTGGCTAGGTTAGATCACACATCTGTCCCATATGCCAGAATATTCTTGTGTTACATAATAAATAAATCTAGCAGAGTGTTGAATTGGAAGGGCAAAGTGTTCCCCACAGGGAGAAGTTTCTAGACAGTCAATGCAGCAGCTGTCCACTTGGTAGATTATTTCCTGGGACAGTACGTACATTTAGTTACTCTTGCTTCACTGTGACCAAATCGCTGAGAGGGCAACTCAGGAGAGGCATTACTCTTTTCCACTGTGCACCTCAGAGGGCCGTATGGTGAGGAGGTGTGTAGCAGAGCAGGTAAATTAACGTCATGGCAGGCAGGACACAGAGAAAACAGAATAAAAGAAGGGTCCAGGATAAGATATAGCTCCCATGGACGAGCACCAGTAACAACTGTTTTTTCCAACAAGATTCTGCCGCCTCCTACTTCTTGCCCACTCCCAATAATGTACTCTGTAACAGATTGATCCATACAGTGGCTTAGAGCTCTCATGAGCTTACTGTTTCTACAAATGTTCTCACAGGTGCACCCAGAGATATCCTTAATGATCTACCAGGCCTTGCTGAATCAACTTAGACTGAGATTAAGCTACCATGGTAGGGTAATCGCTGATCACCAGATCACCCCCAACTTAATGTCATGAAGCAGTCATGAAGACTTGGGGTTGTTTGGGCTCAGCTAGATTGTTTACACTTGAGATTGTTCAAAGAGTGGCAGTCAGATAGTGGCTGAGCTGGAACGGACTCAAAACCATCATCAATCATATTTACTGTCTGGGATCAAATGACCAAATTGTTGGAATTTTTGGGGCAGTTTTGCTTCCCTGTATGGATTTTCTATGTGGTTCTGATTCAATGACTATAGAGCATAGACACACTTCTGACATGGTAGACCAGGACTCCATGAGTCCATGACCAAGAGACAGAAAGCATCCGTCACCATTTACGAGTGTAGGTTCATCATCCTCATAGCACCATTTTCTGTGTTCTCTTTGATAGAAGCGAGCTGTATTCCGTGGCTGTGGAATGAGATTGTACTGTGAGATGAGGGACACCAGGGAGTTTGTGGACACACTTAAAAAGCATCACATGCAAATTTTAAAAGTTTCTTTTCCTTGCTTCGGAACTAGCACTTAACTATGAATTATTCACTGGTAAGGTTGAGAAGTGACTGAAGCCTAAGCATGTTTGACAGAGGGAGATGAAAAAGTCGCTAGATAAAAGAGTGATGTTTTAAACTTCAAGACTAGAAAAAAAATAGATTAATCTTTCTAATCAGTCCTCTCAGTCCTCAGTGTGGCAGGATGTAACTGGTAATTTGTGATCTCACAATGTTTGTTCGTTTACTGATGTTAGTGATCCTTGTAGGGGACAGAGCAGTGTAACTGCTCAGTCACAGGTCACTGTATTTCCTATACAGACAGAATAGTTTTCATGTATAAATAAATCATTGTTGGTGTTGAGAAAAGGTATTCTAAGCAATTGATTGGTTTGTTGTTGTTCTGAAAGTTTGTCTGATCTCTTTCCATGCTACTCTTTCTTGTATTTTTCCTAGGGGTTCTAAAGTCATATTTGTGTATGCATGCATGCTGGTGTGCATGTCCATATGTGCCCAAGTAGCTTAAAATGTTTTACTAACAAAAGCAAGGATTGTCTTTTTATGTCTGAGAGAAGTAATGGTTGGTGTCATCACTAACTCATTGACAACAGATCTGAATGGTAAATTTAGCTGAGTCATGGTACCTTTTGCATCTTAGTTTCCTTACTGGGCTACATTAGATATGGAATTTAATGTATTCTAGGACATACAATAAACCCAGAGCTCTTTTCAGTTTCACATACTGAAACCAAAGCCCACTATGTGTCTCACGCAGTTTCTTTCCTTTGCAGATCTTAAAGTGGATGTTCTCAAGCCCCAACTATTCCTTGGTACCTCTGAGCCATCGCCACGCACTTCCGGTAGAGCACACACAATGGCCTTTGTGAGATCCTTTTTACACCACTGATAAGAGAGCGGAAACACAGAGCAACGTGACGAGATGAATTTGAATTTCATGAAATCACTTGGGCTTATTTGCTATGAGTGCAAGAGAGCATAAGACATAAACTTCATGACCACCTTTCATGGCTCAGCGAGCTCTTTGACAGTGTGTCTCTGTGGTAAGGAGGTAGGGAGGTGGAATGTGGGAGTGACTCCTTTGGTTAACTAAACCTGAGTATACTTCATTTTGTTATGGTAGCTTTGTAAATCATGGAGGTGGGAGCCATGGAGTGTACATATTCCTCTGACTGTCCCTAAGCCCAGTTGACCCTCCTCATGGTCCAGTAAATGGAAGGTGAAAGAAAACAGACCAGAAATTTTTGGAAGAGAACGTTCTTAATGTCTTTTATCTGTGAGCACTGGTTCCACTATAGAGGCACATCTGAAAGCTTGGTCATCAGGGAGTGTTTGCTTTTAGGACCTGATTTATTAATTTTAGAAAAGTGTATGACCTATTACTGAAACCCAAAAGTGTTTGCTGAATGGGTTAATTTGTTTGAGCAGCAAAATACAGTGCAGTTGTTGGACTCTGAACAGAGCTTCTCTCTCGACTCTGACTCTTTCAATGATATTCTGGTAAAATGCTACATATCAATTGAATCCAATCAAGAGGGAGGGAGAGAGAGAGAGAGAGGGAGGGAGGGAGAGAGGGAGGGAGAGGGTGTGGAGGAAGGGAGGGAAGGAGAGAGGAGGGGAAGAGAGATAGAAAATCTAGATTGCTCTAAAAGGTGACAGCTCCAAATGTGGAAGTGTTGACTTCTCTCTTCAATGAAGAGATACACTCATTAATGTTTTACAACATGGTTGCCTAAAGATGATCTGAACAAGGATGGCACCATTCAACCTTAGCATACAGAAGCAAAAAAGCTCCTGAGGCCTCAGCTCTAGATGAACTGCAGACAAATAAAGGATGCTGAGTGGGAGGAGATAGTCTTCTAGAGGGAAGAGCACACCACTGGTCATCCAATTCCAAGTTGTTAGCCCTGAAACTATATACATACAAGTAACTTTGTGTGGACTGAGCAGGTTGTATTTATGCTTAGGAATATATAACATCAATTTAAAAAAAAGGCTGTGAATATGAGAAAGAGCTAGGTAAGATGGTGGTAGTATTACATGGGAGGGGCTGGAGAGAGGATAAAGGGGGAAACGATGTAATTATTTAATAAACTGAAAACAAATTATAAAAATAAAATAAATGGAGAAAAAAATATTAACTCTCTGTCTCTGTCTCTGTCTCTCTGTCTCTGTCTCTCTGTCTCTGTCTCTGTCTCTGTCTCTGTCTCTCTCTCTCTCTCTCTCTCTCTCTCACACACACACACACACACACACACACACACACACACACACACCCAGCTGCAGTTTTCCCTCCCTCCTCTCCTCTCACTCCCTTACCCATCAATCAGCCCTGACATATCAAATTACAGTAAGATTAGACACCTCCTCTCCTGTCAAGTTTAGATTAGGTTATTCAGTAGGAGGAAAGGGTCCCAAAAGCAGGCAACAGAGTCAGAGACAACCTCCTTCCCGCTGTTAGGAGTTCCACAAGAAGTCCAAGTCACACAACTGTAAATATGTGCAGAGGGTCTACATCAGTCCTATGCAGGCTCCCTGGTTGGCGGTTTAGTCTCTGTGAGCCCCTATAAACCCAGGTTAGTTGATTCTGTGGATTTTCTTGTGATGTCCTTGACCTCTCTGGTTCCTACAGTCCTTCCTGTCTTCAGCAAGAGTCTCCAATTCCATCCAATGTTTAGCTGTGGGTCTCTGCATCTGTTTCCATCAGTGGCCAAGTGAAGGCTCTCTGATAACCACTGGGCTGGGTACCAATCTATGAGTACAACAGAAGATCATTAGGAATCGTTTCATTAGCTTTTTAACTTTTGGTGTTTTGTTTTGTTTTTGTTTTTGTTTGCTTGTTTTGGTCAGTAGTGTGTGGTTCTACCCTAGGTGTCTGGGCTACCCAGCCTCTGGGTCCTGGCCCTCCAGGCAGTGTCAGGGGTGGGTTCCCTCTCTCTGGATAGACCTCAAGGTGAACTAGTCCTTGGTTGGCCACTCCCACAATTCCTGTCCCACCTTTCCCTCAGTGTATTTTGTAAGCAGGACAGATTGCCTTTTTCTGTTGCAGCTTTTATTATTCCTTCTTTGTTCTGTACATTTCGTGTTTCAATTATTACATGGTAGGGGCAGGACTATTTTCTGGTCCAATCTATTTAGTGTCCATAAGCTTACAGGCATATCTTTCTTTAGATTAGGAAAATTTTCTACTATGGTTTTGTTGAAAATATTTTCTGGGCCTTTGAGCTCAGAATATTCTTCTATTTCTATTATTCTTAGGTTTGGTCTTTTCGTAGTATTCCAGATTTCCTGTATGTCTTATGTAAGCTTTTTAGGTTTAACATTTTCTTTGACTGATGTATCGGTGTCTTTCCTTGTATCTTCTATGCCTGAGATTCTCTCTTCTGTCTCTTGTATTGTGCTGGGGATGCTCGTGTCTGTGGTCCCTGTTTGCTAACCTAGATTTTCTATCTCTTGATTTTCCACAGTTTGTGTTTGTTTTATTTATTGCTTCTATTTCTGTTTTCAGATCTCAGATACTTTTATTCATTTCCTTTACCTGTTTGTTTGTATCTTCCTGGATTTCTTGAAGGGATTTATTTATTTCCTCTTGAAGGACCTCTGTAGTCGTTATAATATTGGATTTAAGGTTATTTTCTCGTGTTTCAGTTGTGCTGGAATATCAAGGGCTTGCTATAATAGGACAGCTGGACTCTGGTGGTGCCATATTGTCCTAGCTGTTATTCTGTTGTTCACTGTGTTCTCTTGCTGGCCTTTAATCATCTGAGTTTGGGATTCTTAAAGGTTAAGGTGCTGATTTCTGAGTTTATCTTTGTTAGACGGGTGCTTTTTGGTTTCTGTTTCATCTCTGGTCTCTGGCCTGGGGTTCTGGTGACCAGTGAGTCTTCAGGTCCAGTAGGGTGTCTCTACTGGGGCTTTCGCAGCCTGAATAATCTCTGGGGGGGTTAGGTGCTAGTGTTGCCTCTTGGGTTCCAAGTACCTGTGTGACCTCTGAAGTTCTGGGTGCCTGCTTGGTCTTTGGAGTTCCTAGTATGGGGGAGTCTCTAGTAACGCACAAGCCTTCTGTTGAAGTAGTGGGCCAGAATATGGAGCCCAGGGAAGACAGTTCTGTTGGGCTGGCTTTAAGGAGTGTTAGTAGATGGTGGGCTCTGACTTACCTGGGGTTCCTAGTACCAGTGTGATCTCCAGGAAATCAGCTAGAATCATGGGCAGGAATATGAAGCCTGGGGGGGCGGGTATTCTTAGTTATATTTTAATTACTATAGTTTTTTTTTAAATCTTGAAAACAATTGGTTAATCACATTTTTCTTAACTATTTATGCTTCTACCCAAGCTCAAATCTTTCGTGCGAGTGTATGTGTTGTGTACACAGACACATGGAGTTCAGAAGAGAACACCAGGTATCTTCCTCTACAACTTGCCATATCAGCATCAGCATCAGCATCAGCATCAGCATCAGCATCAGCAGCAGCAGCAGCAGCAGCAGCAGCAGCAGCAGTAGCAACAACAAAGCAACAGCACTATTTTGAGACTGGATCTCTCACTGAATCCAAAGCTTAGTGTTTTAGCTAGGCTGCCTGTGCAGTGATCTCCCAGGGTCTGCTTGGTTCCAACTTCCAATACTGGTGCTATATGCACATGCATGATGTCCAGCCTTTATGCAGGTGCTAGGGGGATTTGAACTCAGGTCCTCTTGCTTTCCCAGAAAATGCTCTCACCTATGGAACTACTTCCCCAGTACACAACCTAATTCGAATAGCCTTACTCTATTAAGAATCACTAATTAGAGCACATTTAACCAGTGAACACAAAGCTCAATTTTTTATCCTTAATAAGCTTTTAGGCTACATGATGTTATAATGCGAACATCTGTGTGGAAGGCAGCAATTGTTATCACCTGGGGGCAAAGCAATTCATAAGGATTCTTCCTGTAACTGGTTGAATAATGGTTTTGAGGTCTCCAAATTCAAAGGCACATAGAAGATTCAGAGCTGCTTAAACAAGCGAACCACCCTGATAACCACAGGGTTTTTAGTGACAAAGAAACTGAATTCTCCCATCTACTCTTGAGGCTTTCCTAATAGGTAACTCCTTATGCTGTAGTTTGGTAGGTATGAGTGGGTATGTATCCCATATGCATTTTAAAGAGTCACAAGAGTTGTTCCCATCTCACGCTGACAAATGACAAAGATCCAGAGACAGTGTGTTGTATGGCCATGAGTCCTCTTATTCTTTCCCAGGAAAGGCTGGGTCTTCATTGCCCCCTACTTACAGAGAGTTAGGCTTTAACTTGCTTGAGCTATAGACCGCTCTGGTCTTGGTCAAGACTGCACTTCATTTGCTTAAGCCTCTCTTCGGGCCAGTGAGTTGTACTTAAACTTGAAGGTGTTTGAAAGTCACATGGAATGCGTGTGGACAGTTTCAAGAAGACAGCTTAGCAAGCTTATTTTCTAGTCTTGAAAAGTATGCTTTTCTCAAAATCCACCCTACCCTATTATCCTACAGAGTAGGTCTATGCTCAAGGAGATAATACAAAGAATCCACTGAACTCTATTAAAAATAACACGTGTCTGTTGAAAGCAAAACTCGGTTTTTGTTCCTGAGTTGAAGAAAAGGCAGCATTTAAACTTACTGAAAAACCGTTTTCCTTGTTGTTTCTCAGAATTGCCAAGCTTCATCTTGTCACAGGAGCTGTGTGTTTCTGTCCTAACAGGAGCTCTCTTACCCCAACTTAGTCCTTGTCCCTTTCAAGGACTATTGTGCCCTCTGCTTAACAATCCCTCCTTTGAAGGCTGGGCTGACAGAGCCATGGTTCTGACAGACAGTTCAGAGTGGGCAGAATGAATATGCAGAATGAAGGTTAATAGTCAACGTGACCAGGACCAAGGGAAGGTGAGATGACAGAGGGAAGTGGGAAGGAGGCTAGAGAGAGGATACCCCAGCTACCCGGCATCCCTGGTAAGTTAGCATCTGAAGGATGGTTGGAAGCTTGCTCTTTGCTTTCAAAGAAAAGCAAGATAGTCAGAAGGTAGGCCTGGGCTTGCAGGGAGGGGAGAGATGACACTTGTAAGAGATGTCATTGAGGAACTGGTCTCATTCTAGGTCAGTGAAGTGAAGATAAAACTGGATTTTTCTGAGGAAAATAAAGTTTTCTATATAGAATGTTAAGATGACGACCTGGCTTCTTTTGATCATTCTGCTTGTTTTAGGGAACCAGCCTATAGGCAAAGGAGGAAAGAACAGAGCAGCCATTTGGGACTCCACCTCTGGCTCTTGTTTGGAGGACTGGACAAAGAGTTCTCTCATACAGTAATCCCATGTAACCTACCAGGGACTTGTTCTGAACCTCCTTCAGCTACCACACTCGGCAGATCTCTCTTTCTTTATATAAAATGGCGTAATATTTGCATACAAGTTACATACATTCTTTAAAATACACCAAAACCACCTCAAGTTTACTTATACCAAGGCAACCCCTGTACACATAGTTGTTAGGATGAATTGTTGGGAGAATAATGTCCAAAAGAAAGGAAGAGAGAGAGAGAGAGAGAGAGAGAGAGAGAGAGAGAGAGAGAAAATCAGGTGGAAAACCCTTATTTGTCTGTGTTGAGTAGTTTTTTGTTTGTTTATTTGTTTTTGTTTTTGTTTTTGTTGTGAGGGTTGACTGAATCCATGGATGTGGAAACCATGGATACGGAGAAAGCCTAATTCTACTTCAGCTTCCTTTTGAGTTTCAGGGCTACATTTTACAGACTGTCACTTTCTGACAATGTCAAGATGGCCATTCTGGATCCTGGGGTTTAGCTGGTCTACACAAACATTGAATGCTCACAGAGGAGTAGCCACAGTGCTAAGCAAGGGGAAGAACTTGGCACAGCACTCTATTGCTAAAAGCTACAAATGACATGGGCATGTAAGAAGTGAGTTTTCAGACATGCAATTCCAGCCAGTGCCCTTTAGTTCCACAATGCTTATTTAACACAGAATGCTTTGGGGATGAAGGGGAGGAATGAGTGCCTATGTTTTCTTTCATTGTCCTTCTATTTGTTAAAATGTTGACTACACACACTCACACAATACACATACACTCATATACACACATATAGTAAAATACTCACATATACTCACACACATATACTCACACACATTCACATACATACTCACACTCATACACACTCATATACATACATGCATACACATACTCATATACTCATACATACAACCACACATATATACACACTCACAGACATACTCACACACATACACACATATGCACATGTACACATACATACAAGTGTACACACACACACACACACACACACACACACACACACACACGCCCTCAGCATCAGAAAGACTATGAATAAGTCTAAAGAAAACTCAGGCTACCCTTTGAGTAATCTGGCTTTTGTACAGGAGTCCTGAGCTCAGAGGACACTTCTGCCTGAAATAACTCATTCTGAGACTTAGTTCCATGGCAGAGAGAGGTTACAGAGCCAAGCTTGTGTCTGGACTCTTGTCTGTTTGAAGGAAACCCCTGGAGTTCTTCCTATTGGAGCACAATGTTCATTTTGGTCCTCAGAGTATCAAAGGAAAAGTATTCCTGTGATGTAAATATTTTTTTGTAGGCTTCCTGTAGCTTGTAGCCGACTCAGTAGCATCTTGTAACCATGGCAACCAAGGGAGCACAGGTCTTGTGACACGGAGTAATGACAAGAGGCAAAAGAACCCTGGAAAGACCAAGATATGAAGCTTTTCAGCATTGTGTGTAATTCCAATGAGTTCACTGCAGCCCGTTTGAAACAAAATGGATTGTAGATGGGCTTGCAAGAGAGGTGCTCTAAAAATATGCCTTTGGGGTCTTTGAACATTCCTGTTCATCCTCCTTACTTGTTATCAACTGTCAATAAAATAGTTTGCACTCATCCTAAATATTGCCTTGAACCAGAGTTGAAAGTGACAGTTTATTCCACAGGCATTGACACCAGGGGAGTTAAAGAAGACACCATGTGCCAAGACCAACCAGTACCTTAAATCTATGCAGTGGTTATTCTGTTCAACAAACACAGCTGCAGCACAGGAGGAACTAACTATTCCACAGGGCCTCCCAGTTTCCTAATTCTAATCTCAACTCTCATATTCAAGTTCTGAAACCCCAAGAGCTGTCCTTTGTGGAAGACTTTGCTTATACTTTTAAGAGCACCAGCACTATGCTGAACGTTAGGTCAAAGTCCTTAGAATACATGACACCAGGACATTTTGTGCAACAGAAATGACTTTTATACAATGAAAGACATTGAAAAGTATCAAGATTTCATACACCGATGTCCTAAGAACCCACCTCTGATGACTTTGGTAGTACCTCCAATTCTGTTCTCTACAAGATGAAGCATGGACCATAACACTCAGCTCTTAGCATCTAGACCAGAGCTCACAGACACTATCTAGTGTAAGAGGGTATCAAGAAGTATGTGGTCAGGGAACATCTGCAAACTAGCTAGTGTTTTCTGACCTTTCCAGGTGGTGTGCACATTAACTCATTCAGTGTGTATAAGCATAACAGGAGAATATTTTGAGAAAGAATCTCATGTAACACATTCTAGCCTCTGACTTACTGTATAGCTGAAGATGTCACTGAAGTCCAGATCTTCTTGCCCCCACTTTCTGAGCGCTGGGATGCTTGGCTTATGCAACGCTGATGATCAGGCTCAAGTGTGCATGTTAGGCAAGGTGCTCTGCCAACTGAACTACAGCCCCAGCCCCCATTAGAAGAGTTTTAAATCTCTTTGTTTGCCTCCTAGCATCTACTTTTGTGTTGATGATGGTGTTGGGATTGAACTCAAGGCCTCTGCTAGATAAGGAGTCTATCAGGGAGCTACATCTCCAACTCCTCAGTTGCTTTTGATGTGATTTGCTCTATTTAGATCTTAGTCACTTTTGTTTAAAGAAGGTGTGTGTGTGTGTGTGTGTGTGTGTGTGTGTGTGTGTGTGTGTGTTTTCACTGTAATATACACAGATTGGTTAGAGAACATTTTAAGGAGTTGGTTGTTTCTTTCACCTTTCTGTTTCTGGAATTGAACTCGGGTCATCCATCATACTTGCATGGCACCTTAATTCTCTGAGCTATATTCCTGGTCCCCCATCTTTTTATTATTTATTTATTTATTTATTTATTTATTTATTTATTTATTTATTTATTTATACAGGGGTTTCCATTGTTCCAGAGATGACTAGTTAGGCTTGGCTGGTCAGCTAGTTAGTCCCTAGAACCAGCCTGTCACTGTCTCCCTAGTACTGGGATCACAAGTGTATGCTGCCACCCCCAGCTTTTTAATCTGGGTTCTCCATCAAATTCAGCTCATCAAGCTTGCATTACAAGGTGTTTACTGTCCTGGCCGATCTATCTCCTTGGTCCTGCCTCTCCTTGCTCATGGGGAACTGCTGAGAAAGGAAGAGTAGAACTGTATTGCTCTCTTGTGCAATACCAGGGCTCCCATTCTCATTTTGGTCTCTGTTGTTAGTTCTCAACAGGAGATGATTTTGCTCTTAAAAGGACATTTGATAGCCTTCATAATTATTTGGTTGCCACAACATAGGAGTGGGTGCTGGTGTCTAGAGGATATCAAGCATCCTACCATCTATGAGAGAGCAAATAATAATCCTTTCCAAAATGATTATAGCAAGAGATGAGGAAACTCTGTTCCAGATGAAATGTTTCCTTTCCATTCCATCTTGGTAGGAGGCAATGGGAGGATGTAGTATCAATAATACTAAGTTGCTTTTACTTTGTTTATTTTAAACAGTCTGTTTCAGAATTGGGGTTCAGAGTTGTTACTGAGAGCTGGTAGGCTTTGGGGTGAAATAAAGTGGGTTTCTATTCTTTGAGCCACCTGAATACTAGTTGTGTGTCCTTGATCAAGAGACTCAGCTGCTGTGAGTCCAGTTTCTTCATCTGTGAAATAAGAAGAGGACTATTTGTGGTGATAATTCACAAATAAATTTAAAGCACAAAGCAGCAGCTTTGGCCAATAGATGCAATTTATGTATGCTTTTGGTTTCCACCTCTGAACAGCAGCAGCAGTAAATGCCTGCTGTAAACAGGATGAGGGACTGCTGCATTTATTAATTTTATTGTTGGTAGTTAAGAAAATATATGACAGTCCTGTACCACATAAAGATCTCCCTAATCATCATCTCCTTTGGGGAAAGTGTGTACTGTAGGTGTCGGGTTTGATCATTGGTACAAACACAGAAGGAAACAAGATAGATGCTCACAACTGCACAGAAACACAACAGGCTGGAAAGCAAATGCCTAACTCATAAAAATTGAACAATTACATGAGTTTTGTGGTCATAGCATTTTGGAAATTCTCATTAGAAAAAAAAAGTGAGCGGGGAAACTTTTAGGTAAGACAGTGGCCTAGAAGCCACATCTTAGGTAAGACAGTGGCCTAGAAGCCACATCAGAGCAAGTGGCTGGTTATAGTCAGAGAAGAAAAGGAACAGGAATATTCCATCACTCTATCAGCTGCTTTTTCAGTGTCCAGGAGCAACATGGTCAACAATCCCAGTGGACTTCCTCTCCCACTGGGATCTGGTCTTGTTGTTGAGACTGAGACCAGCACAGTGGCTGCTGCAGCTGCAGAATCTGAGAGACTAGCAGTTGACTGCAAACCTCTTCCAGGAAATCTACAAAAGCCGAGTTGATGATAGGAATTTTATAGAAGGGAGCCCCAGCCATTGCTGCTAGAATAAGTACAGGCCCCAACGAGTGCCTACCAGCTCTAAATGGAAGCTATTAGCTTCAGGGCTGCAGGAGCTGAAGTTGGGCAGTAGCATTTGACTCAGCCTTCCGCAGCTCACTGACAAGGCTTGTGTCAAGTCCACACAGACCAACAGGGATACTTATTTGTTCCTATTCCTTTTTTTTTCTTCGCTCGCTCCGGTCAGTCCCACTTGCTCAGTCCCTGCTCTCTCCGGTCCAAGGATTCATTTTTATTATTATTCATAAGTACACTACAGCTGACTTCAGACGCACCAGAGGAGGGTGTCAGATCTCATTACAGGTGGTTGTAAGCCACCATGTGGTTGCTGGGATTTGAACTCATCACCTTTGGAAGAACAGTCGGGTGCTCGCTGAGCCATCTCACCAGCCCTATTTGCTCCTATTCCTGTTACATACCTTATAGTCCAGAAGTTGAGCTGGTTTATGACATCTGAGTGCATCATTTTAGTCCCTTCTCTGTCTTCTCCTTCTCTTCCTACTCTTCCTCTTCCTTCTTCTTCAGCTGTTTTTTTCTCTTATTTTTCTCTTCACTCATTTTTCCTTTGTTTTTGGTTTCCTGCTTTTATGTATATATATTTTTCTACTTCCCATATAGAAATCTCATAAGCATCATAGTCTCGCTGTGATAGGATCCCCAATAACTAACATATTTAGTGTACACAGGGCCAGTTGACTTTCTAAAACAAGTATTTTTTTTTCTGTAGTCACCTTACACTCTATCACCAAAGTGTGTTAAACACCAAATACTGACAGTTTCTACAAACAGTACTCAACCAATAGGATGTAGTAGACATTGAGTCTGGTACCTAGGGAAATATAACTATAATTGTATTGCAATCTCGTCTCTCTTAAATACTACACATACCTCCAAAATACAAGAAAATTGAAGCTCATTCAGCTATAAGAGATACATAGAACATCAAACTGATAGAACTGTTCATTCATAGTATAAAACACTGAATGTGCAGAATATAGAAAGTATATTGAAAGCTGTAAGAGAGAAAGATGAAGTCATATTTAAAGACAATCACAAAAACTATTAAATTCTCAGTAAAAACCTTTATTTAAAGCAAGATGGTCTTCTAATGATGTATTTCAAATTATGAAAGACCACAACTGCCAAGTTCAATTAATATATCCAGTAAAACTATCCATCATAAGTAAAAGGTGAAAAAAAAAACCCTTTACATTATAATGCAAGCTAAAGGAATTTATGACTACCAAACAAGTCCTGTAGAAGACACTGACAGGAATATTTTTGACTCAAGAAAAAGATTATTGAACCCAAGAGATTATAGGAGGAAAAAAAAAGATGCTAAAGCACTTTTTGTACAAAAGAGGACTTAGAAACTACCAGACACTATAAATTCAATCAAATGACAGGGACAAACACCTTTTAAGACAAGAGTATCTACTCTTGCCTCCTCTATTTAATATAGTGCTGAAGTTTTACTGGAATAATAAGTCAAGAGATGCAAATAAAAATAATACAAATAGGAATTCAAAGCACCCTTATTTGCAGATGATAAAGCTAGATCCCAGACTTTTAGAGCTGATAAACACTTTCAGTAATGTCAAAGTCTACAAAATTAACAGATCAATAGCCTTCTTATATACTAATGACAAACATACTGAGAAAGGCATAAAAGAAACAATACCATTCAGAATAGCCTCAAAACTACCTTGGAATAAACCTAACTGTGGAAATAAAAGACCTATACAAAGAAAACCTTAAAACACTGAAAAAAAGGAATTAAGAAGACAGCAGAAAATGGAAAAATCTTCCAAGTTCATGGATTGATAGGTAAGATTAATAATGTACAAATGACCACCTTATCAGAAGAAACCTACAGATTCAATACAATAGCCATAAGAAAACATAATGTAATTTTTAACAGAATTGTAAAACCAATATTAAAATTTGTATGGGAGCACAAAAGACCCAACAGAGCCCAAACAATCTTGAACATCACAATACTTCTAGGAGCATCACTACATCTGATTTCAAGTTATACTACAGTGCCAGTAATAATAAAAAACATCATGGTATGGCCACAAAAAGAGACAGTGAAATTCAATAGGGGACTCACAGGTCTGTGTACCTACAGCTATTTGATTTTTGACAAAGATGCCAAAAATACTCATCAGAAAGAGAGACAGTATCTTTAACAAATGCTGGGAAAGTTGCCTATAGGAGAATAAAACTTCTTCCTTTTCTCACCCTGTTCTCCCTCAGATACTCTAAGTATATCAAAAAATTTAATTTTTGATGAAACTATATAACTCCTAGAGGCACAAGTAGGAAGTATACTTAATGAAATAGGCTCAGATGTGGATTTTCTGAGTAGGATCCCAATCACACAAGAAACAAGTGTGACCTCATGAAAAGAAAAAAGAGAAATAAATAAAGAATGAAAACCTGTACTGTAAATGAAACTGTCCCCTGACATAAGAGGGGAGAAATATCTTTGCTAGCTATACATCTTACAGAGGATTAAATGTATAGAATGTATAAAGAAAAAAGAAACTGATTTAAAAAATGGGCTATGGAACTGAATATAATATAGAATACTTAAGTGAAGAAATAAAAATGGCTAAGAATATTTTAAGAAGTGTTCATCATTCTTAGCCAGAAGGAAAATGCAAATTAGATCTACCCTGAGAGTTCTTCTTACTCTTGTTATAATGGTTAAGGTCTACAGATGATACCAAATGCTAGGTTGGAGGGAAAGCAACATCTTTATTCCTTTTTGGTGAGAAGGCAAACTTATACAGGCATAATGAAAATCAGTGTGGAGAAGCCTAGAAAAGCTAAAAATATATCTACCATGTGACCCAGTTATACTACTGGTATATGCCTAGAGACTGTCTATCCTACTCCAGAGATTATGTACAAATAGCTTGTCTATATTTATTGTTGAGCTATTTGCAATAACGAGGAAGTGGAATCAGCCTGATCTCTATCATCTGATTAACAGACAATGGAAATGTGGCACATGATACACAGTGGAATTTCGTTCAGCTGTGAAGAAAAACAAAATTATGAAAATTTCAAGTAAATGGATGGAACTGGAAAAAAAATACCAAATGAGGTTACTCAGACCTAGATATAAAAATGTTGTTTGTCCTTTCTCATATGTGAATCCTCACGACTAATCTGTAGATTTATGGATTTGGCTTAGAGTATCTGTAAAAGTCAGGAAGTTAGAAAGGGGCCACTGAAGGGGGAGGTATAAGAAAGATTTTATGAGAGGGTGGATGATGGTGGGATACAAATGTCATGGAGTCAGAAAAAGGATTAATGGAGTGAGGAGGTGTATGGGAGCGTGGGGCTGGGAAAGTGCAGAGGAAGTATTGGGGGAGGGACACTAACACTAAGGAAGTAGCCATATATAAGCATACTAACTACTATCATTCATTTCTTAAACTATGAGTTTAAAGAGTTTAACATAGATTCCATGTTCCAGAGATCCCCCTCACACACAAACAATAAAGGCTATAGCTACTTCTCTTATTTACCCACCATAACTTAATATAAGACCCTATTGCAGAAGACACCACACACTTTGGTCACAAGATATAGAAAAAATAGAGCAAGAACTGATTTAAAAGCTGCTTCTCAAATGGCTAGGGTTCATAACCCCGGAAGGTGCTCTGCACGATACTCAGAGTGGAGAGTCACCAACAGTCTTTACCCAGCTATCAACAGTATGGACTACAGTAATAACTAGCATATGTCTATTGATGCAATATTGGCATGGATGTTATCGTAGCAGCCAATCACTTTTCAAAATTGAATTTAAAGCCCATTCCACAGGAAGGAATAAATACATAATATCGTAAATCTGGCTAAGAGGTGGTGGCTAGAAAGGTGATAGCCCTACTACTGTTGCTTTGATAAATGAACATCAAAATACATTTTAAACACTTAGCTTTATACTTAGAGATAAATGTAGATACCAGTGTTCACCAGAGAATCTTACTTTTACAGTGGACAGTGGTTAGCACAGAGACTCAAAAAGTGCAGAGACCAAGTGGGTATGGGACACTCAGCCTTAAATGGAACATTTGTATCACACACCCTTCCAAAGACTCAGGGAAAATCACAGCAGAAAGGGAAGAAAGACTGTAAAAAAAGCTGGGCGTGGTGGTGCATGCCTTTAATCCCAGCACTCGGGAGGCAGAGGCAGGCGGATTTCTGAGTTCGAGGCCAGCCTGGTCTACAGAGTGAGTTCCAGGACAGCCAGGGTGATACAGAGAAACCCTGTCTCGAAAAACCAAAAAAAAAAAAAAAAAAAAAAGACTGTAAAAGCCAGGAGTTGGGGAGGACTTTTATAAAATAGCATCTTCTGAATATAACATGGCAGATACACTCCTAAACTCACAGCAGCTATGATAACCTATATGAGACCTTAAAAAGAATGTGCCTGCCAACGTTAGGCCTAATGAGGACCGTACCCCCTAAGGGACTCTAAACAGCCAGTTACGGCTCAGGAAGAGATGTCACTTTCTTCAATGACAGATTAAGTGTCCATACTCCAGTAGACAATCTCCCATTCTTGCTCATGCAGAAAACCTTGTTTATATTCTATTGGTTCCACACACAAAATGGCATGGGGATGGTAAAAAAGGGTTTCTGTAAGAGAAAGAAGGAGATGAGACAGGATAGTAGGGAGGAAAAAACCCAATAACATTCATTATATACATGTATGAAATTTTCAAATAATTTAAAATTAAATAATATTTTAAAAAAGAAATAGGGGAGCAGGGCAAGTAATTTTAGGAAGGCGTGTCTCTAATCTTGAGCTAATGGCTGACTTCCAACTCACCTTTCCAAAATGCTGCTGTTGTCAGAATTTCCAGGCAAGTTTCTATGTGTCTTTGAGAGTGCCTCCAATATAGCTTATGAAGGGATGCTTGAGATAGAAGGCCCCTGTGGTTTTTATTTGGGACTTGACTTAATTAAAAGCAATCATGCTAACAAAAGAGTGGGGTAGGGAGTCTGCTTCTCCCAATTTTTCTATTGTCTTATCAATTTCATGTCAGATTTCTCAAAGGGTTTTAAAATATAAGATAGCAGAAAAATCATTTAATATAGTAGTGGCAGCCTGGAGCAAGCCTAAGTAGGCATGAAGCATGAAGAGGTGTGACATTATAAGGTTGCAAGGTTTGTTTTCTTTTGGACACAATAGCCCAGTGGTATGGATTGGGCCATCCCATGCATGAGCAGAATTGCTAAGAGAAGGCTTTCAGGAAACACACAGCAGATCCTGGAGAGCAGCTTCCATTCTTCAGCCAGTTCCTTTGGTTCAACACAAAGATAATATAAGAAATGATGCTGGCATCCCATGCCTTATTGGAACCAGGGACCTATTACATCATGTGGTACAAAACAGATCCAAAAGCATTTCTCCAGTTCAGCTCATGTACTTCTTCCATAGAATATCCTCTGTGTTACAGCACTGTAGATGCCAGGTAAAGCACAGCTGTAGGATTTTATTTAGAAATGAGAGCCTAGTGACTTCCAAGCTTCATTGCATATTACAGTCACTTTTGGAAATATATTTAAAATTAATGCTGAACAAATCTATGACGAATCACATTTTTTCCTTAGTGTACTTGTGTGTATGAGAGAGACAGAGATCAGAGGGAGTAGAGCCAGGCATGCACTAAGGTGCTCACATGGAGATCAGAGAACAACACTTTTGGTTATGAAACTTAGACTTTAATAGCTGAACATCTCTCCAGCCCAAGAGAGCAACTTTTGGAAGCCATTTCTCTCTTTCACTTACAGCAGAATTTCTTGTTTTCTTCCATGCTGTATATTCTAGGCTACCTGGCAACCGAGCTTCTGGGTAGGGTTGCTGGGATCACAGATTCACAGGATTGTATTCAGGTTTAACTTATTTACTTTTATTTACCAGAGGATCTCATACGTGAGTACACTGTATCTGTATCATTTCTACTCCTCCCTCTCCACCTTCAACTCCTACCTAATCACCTGTCTTCCTTTGGGTTTGACTGCTGTGAAGAGATGCCATGACCAATGCAACTGTTATAAAGGCAAACATTTAACTGTTGTTGGATTTTCTTCAGAGCTTTAGTCCATTATCACCATGGTGAGAAAGATGGCAGCAGGCAGGCAGACATGGCGCTGGAGGAGGAGCTAAGAGTTTTTTTTTTTTTTTTTTTTTTGGTTTTTCGAGACAGGGTTTCTCTGTATAGCCCTGGCTGTCCTGGAACTCACTTTGTAGACCAGGCTTTAATCCCAGCACTCGGGAGGCAGAGGCAGGTGGATTTCTGAGCTAAGAGTTTTAAGTCTTGGTCTTGATCAGAAAGGTCTTACTCTTCGGGCACTGGGTGGAGCTTAAGCATAGGACATCAAAGCCTAACCCCACGTGACTCACTTACTCCAAGGCCACACCCACTCCAACAAGGCCACACCTCCTAATAGTATCATTTCCCACGAACCAAGCACATTCAAACCACCAAATCACCCAACCACCTCCTTGAATTCACGATCTCTCCTATAATTAATTCTGGGTTGATCTCTCTCTCTCTCTCTCTCTCTCTCTCTCTCTCTCTCTCTCTCTCTCTCTTTCTCTCTCTCTCCTTCCTCCTCCCTCCCTATTGAGTTCAATTAGTGTTGCCTTTATTTGCATGTATTTAGACCGGAAGTCTGGTGTCTAATATACGAAAACCAAAAGCTTGGTTCTCTCTCCCTCAGCACCCATTGACTGCCTGCCTGTAGCTCTGCATCTCAGGGTGGGGCCTCGTGAAATTTTCCTGTATCCACGTTGGTGTAACAACTAGTGTAGTCTTTGTGGGTCTTGTGCAGGCAGCTACAATGGTGAGACTTCATGAGTTTGACCTGCTTGTTGTGCCAAGACACTTTGATGCAGCAACCCACCCAGTCCTGAGGCTGACACGATCTTCTCATTCCCTCTTCTGTGACATTTCTTGAGCCTTAGGTATAAGGGTTATGCTTCAGATGTTATTTATGGGGAAAAACACTCATGGTCCCATACTTTTTGCTCAGTTGTGTGTATCTTTAACAGTCTCTCTTTACTACAAAAAGGAACTTCTTTGTTGAGGTGTGAGAGGTTCACTTATCTGTAAGTCTAATATTTATGTATTTAGGATACTTGTTCATACACATATACATATATGCCCGTAACAACAGTTCATGAAAAAAGAAGACATGTGTTTGAAAGAGGGCAAGGAGGGGTACACAGGAGAGTTTGGTGGGATAAAAGGGAAGGGAGAAATGATAAAATTATATTATAATCTGAAAAAACTAAAAGAAATATTTTTAAAAAGGCATTTGACAACTATGTTACTTTAGTAATATAGTAGAGATAGATTCTTTTTCTCCAGAGGGCCCATGACCTTTCCACCCATTGTTCTGGGTTAGGTTTATAGTACCAGGCGTCAGTGCCCTCCAATAGAGCAGACACTAAGCCCAATCGGATAGTTGTTGTTTACCCCTAGATACACATGACAGTCCTTTTCTTCCTCTTAGCCATTTACCTTGAGTAAGATAAAATCTTAAAGCAGTTTTAATTTGCATTTCCATAGTTGGTAAGAACATTGAACATTTTTTGAGATGTTCCTTAGACTTCTTTTCGCCTTTAGTAAAGTTCTGTTTATATCCACAGCCAATTTTTAATTAGTCTGTTTATTTTCTTGACCTTTTGTTTTTTGAATTCTTTATATACTCTAAAAGTTAGTCCTTGAGCAGATCTCTCCCACTGTGTGGGTTTTTCCTTCATCCAATCGTTTCCTTAGCTGTACAGAAGCTTTTGAGTTTTATCAAGTGCTACTTGTCAATTGTTGGCTTTAATTCTTAGGCAAATGAAGTCCTGTTCAGAAAGTTCTTTCTTATCCCTATATTTCATAGGATTCTGCCTGTGTTGTCTTCTAACAGTTTTAGTGTTTCAGGTCTTCTTATTAAAGTCTTCATTCCATGTAAAGTTAACTTTTGTTCAGGGTGATGCCTAATTTTGTTCTTGTACATGTGGCTATGCAGTTTCTCCAGCACCAGTTGTTGAAGACACTGTTCTTCTCTGGTGTATGCCTTTGGCTGTATGCACATGTGCTCACATTCAGGTCTTCAATTTTTGTTTCATTGGTCTGCAAATCTGTTTTTGTGCCAGCACCACACTGTTTGCATTACTACATATTTTTAATCTTTTTTAAAAATTAGATATTATCTTTATTTACCTTTCAAATGCTATCCCAAAAGTTTCTAAAACAGAGCCTGTCCCAGAAGCTGTATCACTTCTGCAGTATGCACTCTCACCCGCACAGACTGGTCTCAGAGGGACCCAGGAGACAAGATGGCTCACTTACCTGCTCTGGGTGGGTGGGGGTGTGTGTGTCAGAGTCCTCCCAGGCGGCCACCTCTTCTCTGGTGGGGAAGGTGCCTGGATGTCTGGAGCCCGAAATGAGGGTCTGTCCGAGAAGCTGTGTCGCTTCTGTCCCAGGAGCTGTGTTGCTTCTGCTGTCTGCTCACTCACCCTCTGCAGTCCGAGAGCTGATCTGAGCAGACTGCTCTCAGAGGGACCCGGAAGACAAGATGGCCGCATTACTACATTTTGTAATATTGTGACACCTGGACTTTTAATCCTGCCAGCATTGTTGTTCTTGTTCAGGGTTGCCTTTGCTATATGGGGTCTTTTTTGCTTCCATATGAATGTGAGGATGTCTTTTTCTACTTCTGTGAAGAATATTGTGGCAGTTTTGATTGGAATGGCATTGAATGTGTACATTGTTCTTGGTAGGATGGTCATTTTTGCAATATTAATTCTACTGATTTGTGAGCATGGGAAATCTTTCCATTTTTTAAAAAAAAATGTCTGTCTCAATTTCTTTCTTATTTTAATTCCTAAATATTTTCTTTCTTTGGGGATATTGCCATTGAAGGTGTGTTTATGATCTTGTTCTCCATGTGTCTTGTTAGTGTATAAAAGATGCCTGAGTTTTTATTTTTTTTGTATGTTACCATTTTGCTGAAATTATTTATGTTCTAAGAATTTTGAGAATTCTTGTATATAATATCATATAATCTTCAAATAGAGATTTGACTTTTTTTTGTATTTATATCCCTTTAATTTCCTTCTGTTGTCATATTGCTATAGCTAGTGTTTTAAATACTATGTGGAGAGGGAATGAAGATAGTGAACAGTCCCAACATGTTTCTGATTTTTTAAAAAGATTTATTTATTAGTATCATCTAAGTACACTGTAGCTGTTTTCAGATGTACCAGAAGAGGGCATCGGATCTCATTAAAGATGGTCGTAAGGCACCATGCAGTTGCTGGTATTTGAACTCAGGACCTTCAGAAGAGCAGTCAGCGCTCTTAACTGCTGAGCCATCTCTCTAGCCCTCACCTTCTTGATTTTGGGAGTTTTCTTCATTAGGATGATGTTGGCTGTAGGTGTGTCATATATAGCTTTTATTATGTTGGGGTATGTCTTATCCAGTTGTACTCTCTTCAGGACTTAAACTGTGAAAGCATGATGGATTTTGTCAAAGCTTTTCCTCCATTTATTGATATGGCCATATAATTTTGGTCTTCAAGCCCATTTGAGGATTTGCTGGCAGGGTAGCACTTGAAGGGCAAACTCACCAGGCGAGGAGAGAGCACAAGATGTGTTGGTTATGTGGGGCCTCAGGGATGGATATGATGTGGGGACTGGAGGTTGCATCTGGCTTTTTGAGAAACCATAATTTAATTAGCTTATGATAACCATATGAAAAATTATCTTCCACATAATGTTTATTCTGCATCTGGGGTAAAGAACCATTGCAATAACAATTTAAGTCCAGGACTTTGTATGATTTTTCTGGTTCAAAATATTTGTGGATAACCTTCATCCTTTACCATGACTCACTTTGGCACTGATTCATGAGACAAATCTTGAGTTTGGGTAAAGGAACAGAGAGACTGCAGAGAGGAACATTTGTGTATATCTCACATACAGAGTAACCTATTTAAATGCTGTGTCACAGGGGAACTGAGAGTCTCTGTAGGAACACATTGACACCCCCAGTGGTTTCCCACTGTGCACTCATCCTGTTCTCAACATTCCTCTAAAAAGAACCCCAGTCCAGGGAGAGAAAGAGGCACAGAAGAGTCCGTGATAATGGGCGGCGTTGGATGTTTGACTAGCTCACCAGTGACTGGAAGGTTAGCAATACAGCAGCATGGCCAGAAAGGCTGGCAGGTCAGAGATTAAACATAAATAAACTAGATTGCTCACTTCCCAGGGTTGGCTGTGTTCAGCCATGTTCTGGAGTATTGAGCTATTTCACAGAGTGCCCTTTACAGGAATTTTCTAGATGAACTGTAAAAACCTAAGAACTAAAACTTTAATGTCTTCATTGTGAACTAAGTATTCTCAATGCATTCCCACTGGTTGAATATCAGCCCCAAACTGTAAACTGTGGCAACCTGAGACCCAAGACAGCTTTACTATGATACTATGTATCATTAAATGGATGTTTCTTTGTAGCTGGGCGTTTGGCTCCAACCACAGCCAATCTCCTGTGTTCCTGGGTGCCCACAGACTTCCATGGTAAGAATGACTGTGTTTTAGCTGCTTCTCTAACTAGCATTTTCTCCCATAAAATAATCCACTTCTATTTATGTTAGGTTAAAGTTGAAAATATGTTAGTGTATAACTAAAAGTTCATCCTTTAAGGTGTTCATGTCATGTAGTTGTTCTCAGGCACAGGAAGCCTCATGTTAGTCAAAGATGCTTCTAGGTCTTATTCACCGTTCACTAATCTCACATATATCTGAAAGGAAAAACAATGATGAGAATTGAAATGGACACAGACCATGTTCAGTACTTTAAGGTAAGGAATCTAAACACCCAAGAGTGACATGTACCTTCAGACACATTTCTCAGCTCTTCTGATTTATGAAAATATTTGGCATTCACTCCCCCCACATTTTCTCTGCAAATACTTAATTCTCATAGATAAGAGTTTTCTTGAAAACAATGAAATATTGCATCTCTGAGCTGTAATTTATAAGATTTTTTGATGTCAAGAAGGTATTTGATCATCACCACCATCCTCAAAGGGAAGAAGAGACTGTTGGGTGTGCAAATGTACCTGTAGCAAAGAAAGGCTCTCACTTAAAGGTCATTCTGGTTTTACTCTGGGCACTCCTGCTTCAGACAATTTAATGCTTATACAAATGATTGCTGACAGGTCTTCATATACAGTGAATACCTGTTTACTTATTAGGGACTATTGTGAAATTTATATGGAATCAAATTGCCAAGTCATAGGAAAACATTCTATCTATCTATCTATCTATCTATCTATCTATCTATCTATCTATCTTCTACCTACCTACACACACACACACACACACACACACACACACACACACACACACACACAAAATTTGCCCGTGTTGTTTCAGACTGTTCTATGAAAACATGCCTGCTTACTTAAAGCTGAGTGACTTGGCATGATGGATCAGGCAACCCACGTTAAGCCATTTTGGTTCTACCTGGAAAGAATGCTTAGCTAATCATCTGACATGCAAGCTGAAGTCATAAGAGATGGGCCAGTGGCCTGTTTCTATAATCTATGCTTAGAATGGCAGAGAAAGGAGGGTCCTTACTGTGGCTTGAGTGGGAAATGGCCCGAGTTTGAATTTTGAGCACTTGACTTAGAGCTGGTGGCACTCTCTGGGGAGGCTGTGTAGTCTTGGCAGTGAGTCGCTAGGGATGGGCCTTTGGGGGTTAGAGTCCATCTCTGCCTACTTCCCATTCTCTCTGCTCCCTTCTCTGTGGAGACAGAAGCAGCTGTCACTGAATACTACCACTGCCTCCCGACTGAGCTGCCTCCAGGTAGCCTGCTTTCTACACAGTGCTACACTGTGATGTCTGGAGCTGTGAGCTCTTCCTTTAAAGGACTTCTGTCAGGGACTGTGTGAAAGCAATGAGAAAAGCAGCTACCACAGCCCCAGGGAAAAGACAATGGGCAAGCACCATGAGAGACAGAAAGGAGAAACTGCCACAAAGGGAAGTCACAGGATCAGCCTCTGGTAGCTGTTGTGATTCGTTCATCCTAGGGTTTGAGTTTCACCTTTACTGACTTATTTCTTGCAGTGAATTCCACAAGATATTCTCTGTCTTCAATAGCCACACCCACAAAGCAAGATTTAGTGGATTTCTTTTTGTTGTGATAAAAAAAAAACCTTTTAACATAAAAGCAATGAATCCTCCTACAAATCAATACCACAAAGTCAGATGTGATCTGAATGTTCTTGGAAGTTTATTGTAACTTGGAACTTAGAGGGTTTTTTTTTTTTTGCATATATTTTAGTTTTGACTGAAAAGCAATTGTTATCAGTTGCTTTTCTCATAAGAGATGTGACTCTTCTGTCACCCACATGATAGCCCCCACTGCCCATAAAAAGACATTAAATAACATCCAATTCGTGTGAAGACAATTCTTCCAGTATGTGACTTTCCAAGAGTCTGGCTGTCATTATGTAGGCATAACAGCAGCCATAGTTGTCCTATGTAAGTGCTTTCTATATTTGTGTCTTCTATCAGTCATCAGACCTTTCTAAATTTTCTATATTTGTGTCTTCTATCAATCATCAGACCTTTTCTTTGTGTGTCTTTTACCTGTGGTTGAATAGTACATCTTCAGAGTAGGGTATCATGGGTTTTCCATATTATCTTTTCATAAGGCCGATTTAAAAATGTCTCACTGGGTTCTGGAGTAAAATGCAGTGTTGGGTCAAATGATGGGATTTTGTGGGTTAAACATTGCTGCAATGCATTCATTTGGGGCTGAGGAGGTAGGTCAGTGGTAAAATATTTACTGTGCAAGAACAAGGATTGCCAGCACGAGAGTAAAAAGCCAATTGTAGTCAGGAATCTGTACTCCTAGTTACAGAAGGAGATGGGTTTCCAGCTCATCCAACTGAAAGGACAAGCTTCAGGTTCAGTGAGAAATTGTGTGTCAAAGGAATACAACCGAGAGTAATAGACTAGGAGCCCTGGCCTCCTCCTCTGGACTTAGCACTCATGTGCAGGGGCACCTCTCCACCTACATGTGTGACTATCATGACCACACACCACATAACCACACACACACACACACACACACACACACACACACAGAGAGAGAGAGAGAGAGAGAGAGAGAGAGAGAGAGAGAGAGAGATGCATGCATGCATGCACGCACTTGTCTTTGTTGTGAAAAGGTATATGAAGAGTAGTAGAAAAAATATCTAGGCATGTGGGTTCATTTCTGGGTCTTCCATTCTATTCCATTGATCTTCCTGTCTGACTCTGTGCCAATACCATACAGTTTTTTTTTTATCACTATTGCTCTGTAATACAGGTTGAGGTCAGGCATGGTGATTTCCCCCAGAAGTTCTTTTATTGTTGAGAATAGTTTTTGCTACCCCAGGTTTTTTGTTATTCCAAATGAATTTGCAAATTGCTCTTTCTAACTCAGTGAATAATTGAGTGAAAATTTTGATGCAGATTGCACTAAGTCTATAGACTGCTTTCAGCAAGATGGCCATTTTTACTACATTAACCCTGTCAATTTGTGAGCATGGAGATCTTTCCATCTTCTGAGATCTTTTTCAATTTCTTTCTGCAGGGACTTGAAGTTCTTGTCATACAGATCTTTCACGTCCTTAGTTAGAGTCACATCAATGTATTTTATATTATTTGTGACTATTGTGAAGGGTGTTGTTTCCCTAATTTCTTTCTCAGCCTATTAATCCTTTGAGTATAGGAAGGCTACTGATTTGTTTGAGTTAAATACACACACACACACACACACACACGCATCATCTGCAAATAGTGATAATTTGACTTCTTCCTTTCCAATTTGTCTCCCTTTGACCTCTTTTTGATGTTGGCTACTGATTTGCTGCATATTGCTTTTACTATGTTTATGTATGGGCCTTGAATTCCTGGTCTTTCTAAGACTTTTACCATGAACGGGTGTTGAATTTTGTCAAAAGCTTTCTCAGCATCTAAAGTTTGTTTATATGGATTACATTGATGGATTTCTGTATATTGAGCTATCCTTGTATCTCTGGGATGAAGCCTATTTGATCAAGGTGAATGATCCTTTTGATGTGTTCTTGGATTTTCAAGAATTTTGCTGAGTATTTTTGCATTGATATTTATAAGGGAAATTGGTCTGAAGTTCTCTTTCTTTGTAGGGTCTTTGTGTGATTTAGGCATAATTGTAATTGTGGCTTCATAGAACAAATTGGATAGTGTTCCTTCTGTTTCTTTTTTGTGGAATAGTTTGAAGAGTATTGGTATTAGGTCTTCTTTGAAGGTCTGATAGAATTCTGCACTAAACACATCTGGTCCTGGGTTTTGTTTTGTTTTTGTTTTTTTGGTTTGGAGATTTTTGATAACTGCTTCTATTTCTTTAGGGGTTATGGGACTGGTTAGATGGTTTATCTGACCCCGATTAAACTTTGGTACCTGGTATCTGTCTAAAAAATTGAACCCACATATCTACTGTCACTTGATCGTTGGCAAAGGAGCTAAAACCATCCAGTGGAAAAAAAGACAGTATTTTCAACAAATAATGCTGGTTCAACTTGTGCTCAGCATGTAGAAAAATGTAAATGAATCCATTCTTATCTCTTTGTACAAAGCTCAAGTCCAAACAGATCAAGGACCTCCACATAAAACCAGATACACTGAAACTTACAGAGGAGAAAGTGGGGAAGAGCATCGAACACATGGGCACAAGGGAAAAATTCCTGAACAGAATACCAATGGCTTATGCTCTAAGATCAGCAATAGACAAATGGGACCTCATAAAATTGCAAAGCTTCTGTAAGACAAAGTACACCGTCAATAGGACAAAATAGCAACCAAGAGATTGGGAAAAGATTTTTACCAATCCTACATCTGATAGAGGGCTAATTTTCAATATTTACAAAAAACTCAGGAAGTTAGACTATAGAAAATCAAATAACCCTATTAAAAATGGGATAGAGAGCTAAACAAAGAATTCTCAACTGAGGAAACTCAAATGGCTGAGAAGAACCTAAAAAAATGTTCGACATCCTTAGTCATCAGGGAAATGCAAATTACAATAACCCTGAGATTCTACCTCACACCAATCAGAATGGCTAAGATCGAACAGTCAGGTGACAGCAGATGCTGGCGAGGATGTGGAGGAAGAGGAAGACTCCTCCATTGCTGGTGGGATTACAAGCTGGTACAACCACTCTGGAAATCTGTCTAGTGGTTCCTCAGAAAATTGGACATAGTACTACTACCTGAGGACCCACTTATACCACTCCTGGGCATATACCAAAAAGATGCTCTAACATATAACAAGGATACATGCTCCACTATGTTCATAGCAGCCTTATTTACAATAGCCAGCAGCTATAAAGAACCCAGATTTCCCTCAACAGAGGAATGAATACAGAAAATGTGGTAATTTACACAATGGAGTACTACTCAGCTATTAAAAACAGTGACTTCATGAAATTCTTAGGCAAATTGATGGAACTAGATAATATCATCCTGAGTGAGATAACCCAATCACAAAAGAGCACACATGGTATGCACTCACTGATAAGAGGATATTAGCCCCAAAGCTTGGAATACCCAAGATACAATTCACAGACCATATGAAGCTTAAGAAGAAGGAAGACCAAAATGTGCATGTTTCAGTCCTTCTTAGAAGGCGGAACAAATTACTCACAGGAGGTAGTAGGTGGGAGGGACTTGGGAGGGGGTGGGGGGAAAAGGGAGCAGGATCAGATATGAGAGGAGATGGGATGATGTACAGAGGGTCAAAAATTTGAACAGAAGTGTGTAGCAATTGGGGGGAAAGAAATTATAACTGTGAAAATGTGAATTTTATTATAATATACCTCATATCATTGTTATTGTACATTTCAAAATATCTATTTTCATTTTATTTTCTCTGTTTTCTGGCTTTATTTAAATGTGAGAGGTATATCTAACCTTTTCCTAAGTAAACTGTTTAAAGCATAAAAGAAAAAGAAAAAATATTTAATGTAAAATGAGGAAATGCCATGAATGTAATAGCAAGTGACAACATCAAGGGTAGAGGCTGCTGCTCTGTGGTTTCAGTAAAATACATGTCACCCTGTTTAAAATCAGTTGTCAGACCTTTTTTGGTTTCAATGGGGCACTCCTCCCCTCCCCCACTCTCTCTTCTCTGAGTTGTTTCACCTTTTACCTAGTTGTTGCCCGATACATTTGCCTTATTCTTTTCTCCCATTGTATTTGTCTTGGTTCACTGCCCATTTGTTGTGCATCTCAGATAAAATGCAGCGAAAAAGTTAGATTGGTGAAAAGGGAAAAATAAAAATCAGATGGCTCACAGTTCAGGAAAGGAGATTCTTAATGGCAGGAATGTAGCCAGGTCACAGGGGAAGGCAGACTATACAGAAATGCTTAGGAATGAGAGCAATGGCTGTCCTTTCATTTCAACATTTGTCAGACAAAGATTAGCAACCACAGTTGAGGTTCCAGGGAGCAATAGCCAAGATCTGTGAGTTTACCACAAAGACACTTAACTTCAGTTTGTAAGCGCTTGCTTTTCCCATGAAGATAAAAGGCAATGTTTCAAAGCCACAGTTCCTCAGCTCCTGGGAAATGTTCGTAGGTTCATAGCTTTGTTACAGACTTTTTAACTTCTTTCTCTTGCCTGAACAAATGAATTTCTGGAATCACACCACATGCTTATGTTTTTGACCTCTTTCCTTCATTTAAACTTTATGAAATAGGTCAGATTTGCAATGTCTGGTTCCCACGTTCTGGGGAGCCCTTCTTTCATGGCCTCGGACTTGGATGCAGTTTTCTCACTGTGCACAGAACTCATTGTCTGTAAGCAGAGGCCCCTGGAGAAAACCAGGTGGCCACCTGTCAGCTGCCAGCCCCAGCTTCCTCTCCGAGAGTGGCCTTCTAAAGGAATGGAGGATTTGGAGTCACTGGAAATAGTTTGCTCAAGAGCTGCAATTAAAAGCTGCCAAAATATGTGCACATGTGTGGCTTGATCAACCTAGAGATTCAAGAAATTAATTTCTGAGGACCCTCCTGCCTACAGCCTTCACTATGGTTCACATGCTCAGATCACCTGCTTGGCTCCTGTGGTGACATTGTAAAGTCTCGTTTAGAATAAAGAACTAGACACCCCAATCTATCCATGCATCCATCCATAGATTAATCCATTAAAAAAACAAAAACAAAAAACATTTATCTGTGTCTTCTATACAGTAGACTCCATGTTACATGCTGAGTATGTAATATCAACAAAAAGTTCTGCACACATGCATACACACATGAGCGCACACACACACAAACACATGCACATGTTTGTGCACATATACACAAACACAGGCACATACACACACATAAAGAAACATACATACAGTGTGCATATAAATATGTGTGTATGGTATGTGTGTGTTTAACAAATGTTAAGGTGCACATCTCTTTGAGGGCTCATAGATTAATTAAGGCTAAGGGTCATGAGAAACCGCTGAAGCATTTGAGAAGGCAGCACTGTGACAGGGTAGATGTTTCACAAGGACATTTCTGGATGTTAAGGGAAAATGGGTATCTAGAGGCAAGAGGAAGCAAAGGTGTTAGTGAGAAGGGAGGTGGTGGCTTTGTATCAAAATGGGAACTTTGGCTGGGGAGAGTGAGGTAGCAGAGGCAGGAGGTTGACAATAAAATTGATAGTCCTTGTAATAGATTGGGCTTGAGGGTGAGGGCAGCCAGAGCAGATGTCAACAATGATCCCTAGATTGCTTTCTGGCTGAGTGACAGGAGGATGTCTGTGAGATGGATTATTATATAGGAGTGACAACAGGCTGTGTCTTGGTCATCCGGGGATGACACTGCCCTCTGTTTGCCTGTGTTTCATTTCAAACCCTGTCTGCACCAACCTACCACTTGAGAACATGACGCAGTGCAACTGTTTTCAGCAGTGACAGATAAAAGGAGCAACCCCATTTCCCCAGGCCCCGAGGGCCAGGCCGAGCAGAGTGCCAGAATTCCAATGGTATTGAACATTAGCCCATCTCACTACCCAACGAGGAAGTAATGAGGGGAGAATGTGATGCTGGATTATACTTTATTGCTTCTCTTTTGTAAAGATTTTGAGACTACAACAAAGGTCTGGCAGATGAGCACAGGGTGAAGGTAGCACCCTAAGGAAGGGTTTCCTTGGGAACGATGATGTAAGTTAAGACTAATTATTACTTAGCAATGAGAAATAAAATGTTCCAGGTGAGGGACATTAACATTTTGATGATGTAAAGAATGGAAAGTATGCAGTATATAAGAGTTCTTTTTCTATTTCATGGCTGTCAGGGGCTGGCAGAACACAGAGAGGGGAGTCAGGTGAGGTAAGTCCTGGAAGAGAAATACTTGTGGCTTCTTTTAAAAGTTGTTTCTGCCCCCAGATCTCCATTGCTTAGAGCTCAACGGAGACAAGAGAAACTGAATTAGAAGAGGCATGGTGCAAAGAAGCAAGATTGTCAGAGGAAGCCAGAGGAGGCTTCGGGCTGCTGGGAGTGAGGAGGGTTGTCGGAGGGAAGAAATTCCTTTTCATAATTCTGACTCAGATCCTGATTTATCTTTGACTTTGGAATTGACTCCCTGGTCTGGGAGAGCTCTCCTAGGCCACCCCTTCGTTTCCGTTAGCTCCTGAACCTACTGTGTGGCAAGGCTTGGGGAAAGTGGACCACATGGGATCCAGCTTTTCCATGCTGCCTGTCCAACTGTTTCTCTTTTCACAGCCTTCTCTAGAGCACATGGCTGTCATTCTTGTTTCATATGAGGCAGAGAGATAAGATGCCACCATGGAGCACTCATGTGGTACCATGTGCCTTTCCTAGCTCCCATTCTAGCAAATATTTTTTTTAAAGATTTATTTTATTTATTATATGTAAGTACACTGTAGCTGTCTTTAGACACTCCAGAAGAGGGCGCCAGATCTCGTTACGGATGGTTGTGAGCCACCATGTGGATGCTGGGATTTGAACTTATCACCTTCGGAAGAGCAGTCGGGTGCTCTTACCCGCTGAGCCATCTCACCAGCCCCTCTAGCAAATATTTTGTTTTGAAGATTTCTATGCTTCTTTCTCTTCTCCCTTTTCTCCTTCTCCTCTTTGTCCTCCTCTTCTTCCCCACCAGTCTTCTCCGCTGCCTCCTTCTCCTCCTCATTTCTTCCTTCTCCTCCCGCACCTCTTCCTCTTGTTCTCCTGTTATAGTTCCTTCCTGCTCCTTCTAGTCCCTGCGCCCTGCCTCTGCAGAGTGCTCTCTCATCACGGTGTGTATCCCTTCTGCGAACTATGAGCAAAGAGTCCTCGCAGAGGGCTCAGACGATTTAATGAGCTGAAAGGCAGAAGAAGCGTGGAGCATTTAAACCATCCTCATTTTGTAAGTACATTGGAATGTATATTAGTTTGAGGCACTTCTTTAAATTCAGATCACTGATTTCTTATGTCAGTGGCTGCTTTCCTGGTCATTTGAGCTTCGAGCATGACTTGAGATAGGTAGCTCCTTCTTGGGTGGCTCTGGGGAAAGTATGGTGTATTTCATCTTGGAGATGAACTAATCTCTCACTTGTGCACTTCTGCTCTTGTAGATCTCCAAGCCATTGCGTCCCCATGTCTGATGACAGTAAAAAATAAGTAGCTTTTAAATTTGTTTTGATGTAATCAACGCTTCTGGCTTTATGAATTGATATGTGTGCATGTGTGAGTATGTATGTGCATGTGTAGATGAACATATATGTGGGTGTGTAGGTGAGTGTGCATATACAGTATGTATATGTGCAGGTGTTGATGGGTGTGTGTATGTGCATATGTAGATTAGCATGTGTGTGTGTGTGTGTGTGTGTGTGTTTCTGTCTGTTGTGTTGGGGGTAGGGAGGCAAAGGAAACACAGTACAATGTCACTAGCAGAGTACAGGGAGTTTAGAAAACCAAACCCAGAATGATGGGCTCTCTACCACTCACATAGCCTTGTGTACATCACTCCATGCCCTGGCCTCAGTGTCTTCACTTGTAAGATGCGAATGTCCTGTTTTGATGGAAGTTATGAACACAGAATTCATACTTGTGAGAAGATTCTTCTAGTCTATATTTTCTGCTCCTTACATGGTTCATTGTCTATCTATTTGCTCTTTTATTCAGTGAGGACAGGATTTGGCATGCCTGACTTGCTGGGAGTGTCAGTTATTGGGGAGCACATGGAGATGTGGGGGAACAGTACAGAGGGCTTCTCATCATCTTGTGGTTGTGACAAAAATAGTGAACAGAAGGGAATGACTTCTAGATAAGATTGAGAACTCTAATGAGTATCTCTAACTAATTAAGAATTGGGCTGAGCCACTGTAGACAAATTTGTAGATAATAACAATTGGGGAAGAAACAGGTCATTAAGTCTTAAATAGAACTTCTTTTTATTTATGTTTTTATACTCATCCACTTAGAAAAATGGGTAGGGGTAAAGAGATGGCTTAGCATTCAAGAGTCCATACTGTTCTTTCAGAGGACCTGAGTTCAGCTCCCAGCATCCATGTTCAACGGCTTACTATCTGGAACTCTAGCCCCATGGGATCAGAGGCCATATTCATGAACACTGGCACTCAATGCACATACCAGCCCCATACAGAATTACAAATAAATAAGTAAATAAAAGCAAGTAGGCGGAACATTGTTTTCCACAAAGAATATCAGAAGCCATCAAGTGCGTGATTTCCATTTCCAGTAATATAACACGGAGAATTTCCTTATTTGTTCACTTCTACTTCACTTTTATTTATTTAAAAAATTTTAACCTTTTTTGAGATAGTAATAGTGAGCTCAGTAGTGAGCTTCACCCGCCTCTGCCTTCTGAGGACTGGGATAAAAGGCGTGAGTCAGCACAGCTTCCTTTTCTCCATTTTTTTTTTAAACAGAAGGCTGCTGTGGGCAAGCATCACAGTGTCCACGGCACTTGTAGATATACTGGTTCTGACTTACTCATGCTTTTATCTGCCTGGAACATACATTGCTGAAGGACTCTAGATAAATTCTTCCGTGTCGACAGATGCGATGCAACCTGCAACCTGCATCTGTATGATGACAGCAGGTCTGCTGTCCACTTGGTTTGCTGACTCTAACAGTCAGTATTACTGAGTGATGAATGAACGGCACACAGGTGCGAGTTGTGCTGCCTCAGACATCACAGCAGCAGAGAGCACACTTTGGAGATGGAGACTGCATCGAACTAGCTATGCTAAAAATCTCTGCTTTTGTCCCACCCTTATTTCTAGATCGGCCAGTTCATAGTGCTGTGTCAAAACACCAAAAGCACGCTGTGGAGGAAAGGGTTGATTTGCTTACAGGTCCAAGTCACAGTCGATCATTGAAGGAGGTCAGGGCAGGAAACCAGAGACAGGTCTATCTGGATGTCCCTATAGCTCTCTCTGTTCCTTCACAATGGCCACAGATCTGCTTGCCATGCTGTTGAAATCACTGTGTGCTTTCATTTCTCCTCGATGCCACTAATTCTGCAAGCCCATATATATCGCTCCTTGAGACTTGGCTGCTTGGCCCTATAATATATGGCTCTTGTCTTGTTTGAGCCCAGCACCTGCGCCTTTTGTCCTTGAAAGATCTTACCATATATCTCAAAGACCCACCTTGAATTCACGTTATCTTTCTCTCTGTTCTGCCTCCCTTTCCTCTACCATCCTTCCTTTTCTTTCTTTCCAGCTTCTATTTTTCTGTCGCCATTTCTTTTTTATAACAAAAGAAAAAGTTCCTAGCCTTCCCTTCCCCACCCAGTCTCTCTAGATCTCTTCATACTTGCTGTCTTAGGTTAGCTGTGTAACATGCATTGCTCCTGCAGTTTCTGTGTAACATGCATCGCTCCTACAGTTGCTGTGTAACATGCATCTCTCCTGCAGTTGCTGTGTAACGTACATCACTCCTGCAGTTGCTGTGTAACGTGCATCACTCCTGCAATTGCTGTGTAACGTGCATCACGCCTGCAGTTGCTGTGTAACGTGCATCACTCCTGCAGTTGCTGTGTAACATGCATCACTCGTGCAGTTGCTGTGTAACATGCATTGCTCCTGCAGTTTCTGTGTAACATGTATCACTCCTGCAGTTGCTGTGTAACATGCATCACTCCTGCAGTTGCTGTGTAACATGCATCACTCCTGCAGTTGCTGTGTNGGTTAATTGCTTGGAAAATAGTAAGATTTGAAAAATTTATAAATATCTAGAAATGGGGGAATGCTTAAATATGTTGGTGCAAAGCAATATTCTGCAGTATGTATAATGATGTCTTAGAAGAATATCTAAAGGCAATTTTTTTCCATGAAAAATGGTTAGGAGCAAAATATAACCACTTTTCCCCCAACGTTATTGATTAGATGTAAGAAGTTATAAAATGTTGTATATACTTTGACGTTACTCTGAAATTGCATATATAAAAAGAAAACTTAGCAAACTGTGAATGTTAACATTTGAAGATTTTTGAGAGGGACTAGAGCACAGTATTTTTTTCTTTTTATCTTTTTAATTTGTATTTCTCCTTTTTCATTTATCTTTTAAAATTTCCAAAGTGAACATAAATGAAAGTAAATCAATACACCAATGATTAATTTATAAAAATAACTTGAAGGAGTGTGATGAAAGACCAATATGTAAAGTACTTGCTATGTGAGCACGAGGACCCAAGTTTGATCGCCATAATGCAAGCAAAAAGCCAGACATGGTGAGTGATACATACTTAAGATTCCAGAACTGGGAGATGGAGGCAGGTGAATGCTTGGGGCTTGCTGGCCAGCCAACCCTGCCTACTTGGAAAGTTCCAAGCCAGTGAGAGATCCGGTCTCAAAAGCCAAGATGGAGTATGCATGAAGAATGATTGACAGTTTTCCCTCCTATTTTCACATGCATAAGCAGACACATGAATGTGTACCTGCACACACATGTACACACACATAAACATACATACAAACAACGAAAGATAACTTGGGCTTTAGAGATGGTGCAGTAGGTAAAGTGCTTACTAGGTATGCAGGAAGACTTGGGTTTGGATTCCCAGCACCTGTGTGAAAAGTTGGGCACAGCTACATATGCCCGTAATTTCAGTGCGGAGGGGCAGAGACAAGGTGATTCTTGGTGCTCTCTGGTCAGCCAATCTGGCCAGTTAGTGAGCCCTAAGTTTGTAGAAAGACCCTGCCTCAACAGACTCATGAATGATAGTAAATATGTGATTAATATAATACTAAATTATACAATAATTTATATTTACATAATAATCACAAATATGTTAATTAACCACAAATATGCTAAATCAACAAATAAATATGTGGCACATATATGCAATAGAATTCTTTTCAGCTACAAAGAAAAATTAAATCATGATATTTACAGGAGAATGGATGGTATTTGAAAAGATTATTCTGAGGTAACCCAGACCTGGAAAGACAAACGCCACGTGTTCTTCCTTAGTTATGGATCCTAGCTCTGACTTAGTAGTAAAAATATAACCTGGAGCAACCACAGAAACCAGGAAAAGAAAAGGCTGCCATGGGGGTGCGTGGAGAAAGAGGTCTGAAGAGACAGGCGCACTGGAGGGGGAAATGAAGGGTCTTTCATAAGGAATGGGGAGAGGGGAGGCATACCGAGAGGGGGGGAGAGAAGGGGGATAAATAACACTGAAGATATTTGTAAACGTCATAGGGAAACATTATTTTTACAAGGTTACTCTGTATCTATACCTATTTACCTATACAGGACAATATAGAGAGAGTCTAAATTGTATTATATCATTTGGGCTGATAACGCTGTTCCCCATCCTGGAGCCATAGACTACATCTCACTAAAACCCCAGTGCCAGGCATGGAAAATTCCCACTTGAATTGTTGGTTAGAGGAGTCCAAGAGACTCCCCAAATAATATAGAGTATTGCTGTTGCCTTGTTTATCTACAATACTTGAAAGTAAGACCCCATGCTGAAGATACCACATACTTATGTCACGGGGCTTAGGATAATGGAGGTGGATCTGGCTTAGAGGAATCCTTCCTAAGTATTAGCTCTTATAGCATTGAAAGGTGGTATGCAAGCTGCCAGGAGAGGAAAGTGATCAATATGTATACCTAGTCGTAAATCTTATGAGAGGCAGGAGGGAGAGAGAAAGAGAGAGAGAGAGAGGGAGAGAGAGAGAGAAAGAGAGAGAGAGAGAGAGAGAGAGAGCGCCATCAAGGGAAGATATTCACAAGGGTGGATTTGATTTAAGGAACACTCACAAGAAAATTCATGTGTGGTACTGTAAACATAGCTAACTACCCATACCTAATGGGGTCATGGGCCTCAGAGGAGAACCCATTAGCTCTACTTTTGTAAGCCCATAGAATTTCCAATTGCATTCTGAATACTCATCCTTATATCCTCAGATAAGTGTAGTTCTCATCCCTTATCAAGGAAGCTTCTTTCTACAGCAGCAGGAGTCCATTATAAAAGCCACCATGGATAAAAATACAGAGAACAATTGCCCATGGGGTGTACAGCCCTATTTGCTACCTCTATAATACAACTCCCTATGCCTACGGCTCAGGGAAAATTGCAGAAGAGAGGTGAGACAGAGCCAGCTCTGTCAAATAGTGTCTTCCCTAGGTGACAGGGAAGCCGCACTCATGAAATCTCAGAAATATTGTCACCTAAATGGGACTGGCACAGTGAAAACACTAGTTGACACCTCATTATAGATGGTGGAAATATTACATCCCTAACCTTAGATGAAGGACTACTGGCAATTAATAAGAGAAAGATAATCTTCTTCTGGGATAAGCCTCTTGATATGTTATCGAGTCCTAAATGGTCAGCCTTAAATACATAAAGAAGCAGCACTTAAATGGATTCAGCAGGTGGTAGTCACACACACACACACACACACACACACACACACACACACACACACACACACTCACAAATATGTAATTAAGTTAGAGGTCACAGATTTGAGAAGGAGTTGGGAGACGTGGGAGGAGGAGCTGGGTGAGGGAGAGGTAGGAATGATGAAAACACAGCATACACTTACCAAATTGGCAAATACTTTTAATTAAATAAAAGAAAAAAAAAGCATGCCCAAAAGTGACAATGGAAGGCATGTGACATACATATATATATATATATATATATATATATATATATATATATATATATATATATATATATATATATGCAAATACTGGCATTGGGTTTAGAATGCATAGACTGATGGCACAGTCCACTCTCTGACTGGCTCTGGATTTCTAGCAAATGCCTAAGCAGAAAATAGAAAGCCTGTTATGAGACATGAGAATTCCACACAGATCCATTGTTTGGAAGTCATTACCAGCTTTTAAGTGAGGAGTAGCGAGTGGCTGTGTCTTTTATTACCAATTTTGTGCATTACAGGTGACCTTATAGAATACGGGCTCTGTCATTTTCTATGACATTTTACATCTGAAGGACATGCATCTTCTTGTATATTAGTACTCAAAAAAGCAGACTGTACCAGATGACACCAGTTAGGATTTTGATGGCTATAGTGTGGGGGAAATCAGGTAAGCTGGTTTCATACCATTTGTCCTTGCTTCTAAGTTTTCTGTGCTCTCCATCAGCTCTGCTACTCTGACTTCATTGTTCCAGTTGCTTTAGGCTAACCCTTGTTGTGCATATTTTGTTAAAAATAATCAATGTTGACTTCATGTTTGAATTAAAATAATTAAATAATACAAGCATGAAACGTGGTAATTGCAGGTAGCGATGGCAGAAGACTATGTCACATGACACATAACACTGTGGGCTTGTTGCCAGACCTTGCACTCTGAGCACTGTGTTCGCATTTATGTCTCACAATGGTTCACAGAGCATCGTATTTCCCCTTCTTTGTATGGAAGAGGCTGGTATGTGGAGGAAATAGATGCTTGTAACCCTACAGCTACAACTAGTATTTTAATCACAGGCAACTTTTGCTTTTATAATTGTTGATAACATTTTTTTTTCCTAGCCAACACATGCTTCTGTTTATTTCCCTTAGGCTATTGTTTTATTATTATTTTTCTTATGCTACATGAAAAGTAAGTTAGACACCCCTTTAAAGAATGATTTTGGATTTTGAACCTAGAATCTCACTTATGCTTGGTAAGTGCCCTGACACTGAGCTATGCTCCAGCCCCTAAGCATGCTTCCTTATGTATACCTTTGATGTTCTTTCTAAAAAAGGTAATATTTTTCCTCCTATTAAAAAAGAAAAAGAAACAAACAACAACAACAACAACAACAACAAAAACAACTCTTGATTTTTTTTCTCTGCGTTCAGTGACACGAATAAGTGTTGAACATCTTGCGGTTCCCAGGAGGGTTATAATCTTGAATTGTGTTGGCAGAGAAAGTGATGTTTCTCCACAGGGGATTCTGGGAGGAGTTTGATCACCTTCATCTATTTCAAGTAAATACCAGGCTGGAATGTCCAGACGCACGTAGACCTGACACACGCACACCTGTTTCCATTTCCCTGTCATCGAGGCTTCCCTTGGGTATTCCTAGACAACATGGCTGACATTTCAGTTCCTCTGGCATTTGCAAGCTATTGAGAGACTTTCATGCCTCTTCTCACTCCAGCCTATTCCCTGCATCGCACCGGTGACCTTGGGAAGAGCCCATCATTGAGAGCAGAGTGAGCTTTCTTTTGACCTTGTCTAAAATCAGAGCCATGTTGTAGGTACAGGCCCTTTGTTGCTGCCTGCTGCTTGCCAGAAATCTCTGATGGGTTGTCAACAGTTGGGCTAAGTTCTTTCCGACTGGGCATGCTTACTTTGAGTGTATCAGCACTCCAGCGTGAGTCATTTTCGGCTTAATTTTAAAGTGACAACTTCTCCCTCATAGACTTTTTATATTCTCTTTCATGTTGATTCTGAAACAGGTATGTTCTTTTACCTGGCTGTGTGGCATGAGCTAAGTGATTATAGCATTTATAGCCCCGCTTTCAGTATGCCTTTCTTTTAGAGCCCTTTATTCAGTGAATCACAACACATTTAAATAAAAATAATCACTCCTGTCCTTACACAAATACAATCAATGCTCATTTTAGAAAGACACTTAGGAAAGAAAGAAAGAAAGAAAGAAAGAAAGAAAGAAAGAAAGAGAGAGAGAGAAAGAAAACTACATGCAATCCAAGTGGCCAGAGATTATTTTTAATTATTTATTTACATCTCAAATGTTGACCCTCCTGGTCCCCCCTGCCGGAGTTCTTCACCCCATTCCTCCTCCCCTTCACCTCTGAGAGGGTTTTTCCCCACCTCACCCCAGGGCATCCTCCTTCCCTGGGGCATCCTTTCCCACTGAGAGCAAACCAAGCAGTCCTCTGCTATGTAGTATGTGCTGGGGGCCTCAGTCCAGTTCTTTGGTTGGTGGCTTAGTTTCTGGGACCTCTCAGAGGTCCAGGTTAGTTGACACTGTTGGTCTTCCTATGGTGTTGCTATCCCCTTCAGCTACTTCAATCCTTCCCCTAACTCTTCCATAGGGGTCCTAGAACTCAATCCAATGGTTGGCTGTAAGTATATACATCTATCTCAGTCAGCTGCTTATAGAGCTCTCAGAGTTTAGTCATCCTAAGCTGCCATCTGCAAGCAGATCATAGCATCAGTAATAGTGTCAGGGTTTGGTGCCCACCCATGAGATGGATTCCAAGTTGGGTCAGTCACTGGATGGCCTTTCCTTCAGTCTCTGCTTCATTTTTGTCCCTGCATTTCTTTTAGACAGGAACAATTCTGGGTAAAAAAAATTGAAAATAGGTTGGTGACTCATCCTTTCACTGGGGATCCTGTCTATCTACTGGAGGTGGTCTCTTCAGGTTCCATCTGCACACAGATGGGCATTTCGGCTAAGGTCACACCCATTGAGCCCTGGGAGCCTCTCACATCCCAGGTCTCTGGGACTTTCCAGAGGTTCTCCCTCCTAAAGCTGCATATTCCCAGGCATTCTTCTGGCCCTCTGGGCTTCTCTCCTGTTTCCCCCCACATACCTGATCCTGTCCCCTCATTTCCATTCCCCTCTCCTCTCCCACCCAGATCCCTCTCTCCTCCTGCCTCCCATGATTATTTTGTTCCCCCATTTAAGTGAGATGGAAGCATTCTCACTTGGGCCTTCCTTCTTGTTAAACTTCTTACAGTCTGTGTGTATCATGGGTATTCTGTGCTTTTCGGCTAATATACACTTATGAGTACAAACCATGTGTGTCCTTTTGGGTCTGGGTTACCTCACTCAGGATATTTTCTAGTTCCATCCATTTTCCAGAAAAATTCATGTCTTCATTTTTTAATAGCTGACTAGTATCCCATTGTGTAAATGAACCACATTTTCTGTATCCATTCTTCCATTGAAGGACATCTGGGTTGCTTCCAGTTCTGGCCATTATGAATAAGGCTGCTATGAACATAGTGGAGCACATGTGGGCTAATATTCAAAATATATAAAGAACTCAAGAAGTTAGACTCCAAACAACCAAATAACTCAATTAAAAATGGGGTACAGAACTAAACAGAGAATTCTCAACATAGGACTCTCAAATGGCAGAGAAGCACTTACAGGATTGTTCAAAGTCCTTAGTCATCAGGGAAATGCATATCAAAATGACTCTGAGACTTCACCTTATACCAACCAGAACAGCTAAGATCAAACACTCAAGTGATAGCACATGCTGGGGATGGTGTAGAGAAAGAAGAACACTTCTCTGTTGCTGGTGGGATTGCAAACTGGTGCAAGAACTCTGGAAATCAATCTGGAGGTTCCTCAGAAAATCAGAAATAGTTCTACCTGAAGACTCAGCTATACCACTTCTGGACATATATTCAAAAGACGTTCCACCATACCACAAGGACACATGACTAGAGATTATTAATTTCAACATACTGGTATCTTCTTGTGGCATTGGCGCACAGCCTATAATTTTTGGGTAAAGGACTGTGTAGCTATGTAGCTGTGAAAACTATTCCTTAAAGTTGGTTTCAGTTTTATGTGGGTTGCCAAGGAGTACAGATACTTCCATTTGAGAAGTGCTGCTTTGTTTAGGACAGTATATACACATATATTTATGGTACATAATATTCAATATAAAGTTTGTTGTTTACCTACATTCATGTGTGCATAGTTACCACCAAAATAAAGATGTACAATAGCTTCAATATCCCCCCCCCCAAAGATTTGTTTTTTTTTCCACTCAATAACCCCTATTGACTAGAAGATCATCCAGAAGCTGCTGTGCCGGCCGCTCTAATCACACATTAGTTTTGTAATTCTCAAACCTCAGGTCGATTTACGTACTAATTAGTCTTTGCTATCTGATTTCTTTGGTTCATTCTAATATCTGTGAAAATCACCCACATCATTACGCTTAACAATACACTGATCTTTCTTTTCAAAAAAAATCTAACTTCATAGTATTCCTTGCCTGAATATACCACAATTTATTTTACTGATGGATGTTCAGAGAATTTCCAGTTTTAGTGTGTTGGAAATAAAGATGCTATTTTGACTAAGGCTGAGCCCTTTACTGTGACTGCATCTTCTAACATTCCCCCCTCTGCCCTCCCAACCCCCACCTCTGCCAATCTTGAAGGACTTTGTAATGATCTTCTCCCCGGCTAATAATCTCCATCTCCCAGCCTATTTCCTGGACCTGAGCTGCAACAACAGCCACAATAGATTTATTTTGTCAAATTGGCTGTTCTGTTTTTTTTTTTTTTTCCCTCAAAGAATTGGAAACTCTCAACCTTGGAAGTCAAGTTCTCAGAAAGCCCCGATCACAAAAGGGATAGAAATTGGCACGGCAGGTGCGGTGTCAGATTGGATGTCATCGTCGAAGGGGATTTCTCTAAATATGAATGAACATTCTCTAGGTCTTTAGAAAAAAAATTCATGTAAAATGAGAAAAGTGGTGTTCTGGGAGGTATAATCAGTCTTTGTGTGTACAAAGGAAACTGGACAGGCAAAAGTTTAAAGACAATTCCAACAGTTCTGACATAAGGAAGCAATAAGAAGCAAGGGAGGAATGTGAGAGGTTTTGTGGGAGAACGGGGTCTAGGTTAAGGGAAATGTGGCCATGTGTGGGACTGTCAAGGAAGGCAGCGAAGAAGAGAATTTTGACACCAATGCTCTGGATCCAGATGGCTGAGATTATGTTTCTCATTTCATTTGCTTGGGTTCGGGGAAAGATGAAATGTGTGTAAAGGCACATGGTTTTGAAAAATAAAGATGTCAGGGAGAAATACTGGCATGTGGGTAAGCAGATGTGGATCCAGTTTAAGGGTGTAGTGGAATGAAAGAAAGGTTCATTGAGGGATGGAGGCCATAGGTCTTTAATGGAATGAAGAGTTTAACATTTGGGGGAAGATGTCAGCGTATATTATTTATTTATCGATCTCAATCACTTGGCCGCATTTCAAACTGATTAGATACTTATTGTTTCACAAAATCCCTGAGCTTTAGGGCCTCCTAAAGCTTTAGGTCTTTCACAGGGCCATATTCATCTCAAGGTTTGACTGAGATGCATTCACTTCCAGATCTTTCATGTGTTTGTCATCAGGCTTCACTCGTGGTGGGTTGTAAGAGGGATGTTTAGCTTCTCATGGGCTCTTTGGATCGTCACTAGGTTGACATCTCCACCTGGGTGGATGGCAACATGGTAGCATTGTGGTAGAGGACAAGAGAGAGAATCCCAGCAACAAAGAGAAGCTAACAAGATGGAAGCCAGACTCCTGGAACTTCCCCATGGGCAAAACTTTATCTCACCCGTTTCCTCACTGAAAATGATTGTCACTAGATCTGGACCATTCAAAAGAAGGAGCTGATGCAAGGGGCTAGCTAACATGAGGAGTCACTGTGAGCCCTGGCAGAGTGCCTAACCATATGCACTTATGTCACATTTGAGGACATGCTGCTCATATACTACAGACAAACTGAAGAATTTATTGGTACCTAGAACTTTGCAATTATCAAGTTCCAGAAGAACATGAGAAATGCTTTCCTTTGAGAGGAGGCCATATGTCAGTGGAGGTGGTTTTGGCATTTACTAATGCACTCAGGAACTTGATTTAAGGAGTGAACTGTGCAATACTGTATAATTTCAAACACTTTTCTAGCAAAAAAAAATGTATTACCTTTAATTAGACTCGTTTAAAGCTGTTAAGACTCTTGTCAGAAATAATTTTTAAGTGGATGTGTCAAGATAAAAACAGCGGTTGTCAAGTGAAGAAAACGGTAATTTGTGCATATGCTGTCTGGTGTATGAGCAATTGGCTCTTTAAATGCTAGCTGAGCGCTTATACTTACAACTTCTCTTACGGCAGCCACCTTGGCAGTCAGGAATTCAAGCTGCTGGAATGCTATTGTTTGTGGTAAATATTTTTCCTATGACGAGGGAATTCGATTTGGTTCCTACCCTGTAATATAGACAAAAGCATCACTAAGAAGGGAAAGCACCTGAGCAATTGAGTTCACCAACTGGCTGAACTCATAGCAGGAGCAAGGCATGCTGGGTGATTACAGAGTAGAATAATNGTCAGGAATTCAAGCTGCTGGAATGCTATTGTTTGTGGTAAATATTTTTCCTATGACGAGGGAATTCGATTTGGTTCCTACCCTGTAATATAGACAAAAGCATCACTAAGAAGGGAAAGCACCTGAGCAATTGAGTTCACCAACTGGCTGAACTCATAGCAGGAGCAAGGCATGCTGGGTGATTACAGAGTAGAATAATAGCAATAATGAAGACCACTCTTTGGTGAAAGCAAATCAGGGGACTATAGGCACTTGAAAAACCTCGAGTTCTATGTGTAATCGTTTTAGGCTGCTCAATTCTCTAGCAGGCTCTGACTAGGAAGCCCTCATTTGGCCTCTGAGGCAAGGTTTCTTAGTGGGGCCACTACTGAAATTTTGGGCCACATAATTTTTTGTTGGGAATGAGTGTGGTAGAATGTTCAGCTGTTCAGCGGCATTCCTAATGTCAACTCATTCCATCTAGTAGCTCGGCCTCCTCCAACTTGAAATCTAGTTTTGACAACTAAATGTTTTCAGACATCATCCTGTGCTCTCAGGGGGGGAGGGCTAGGATAGAAAAATATTCAACACACAACAGCAATTAGCATTTGAATTATGTAAATCTGAATTAAGAATATGTAATATTATCTTATACTTTGTGTAGTATATGCATATGCATTTGTGTGTACATGTCAGTATGTGTGCAGGTAGATATGTATGCATGTAAAGGCCAGAGGTTAATGTTAGGTGTCTTTCTCAATTGCTTTCTATCTTAGCATTTGAAACAGGGTCTCTTACTGAATTGGGAGTTCACTGATGTAGTGAGACTGGATGACCAGCAAGCCCCAGGGATCACCCTGGCTCTAGTTCCCCAGCACCCGATTACAGGCATGAGCCACACCCAACAGCTTTTTACATAGATGCTATTGCATCCAAATTCAGGCCCTCATGCTTGCATAGTAATACTGTAGCCACTGAGTCATTTTTCTAGCCCTATCTTACTTCCATTACACTGAGGTTATAGATTATTTTCTTTCTCTTGGTCCCCTATTATCAAAATACCAGATGCTACATACAATTATTCACGTTTCTATTCATTTATTGGCTGCTTATTATATGCAAAAGAATTTACCAATTTACAGCATGGAAGATACTGAGAAAAATAGATATAGATTTTTATTATATTATATAGGCAAGTATAATGCATTTATGGAAGGATTAGGTTTCAGAGGAGACAGAGTTAGAATTTTATGACGTGTTGCAAAGGAACAAGGGCTCTTATCCAGTGGGCCATCTTCCAAGCCCCAAGTATGTGGCTTCTAAAGCTAAACTTTGAGCTTGGGTTCTTGAAGTTGAGCCGAATAGAGTGAGGTTGCTCTCTAGTGTGATGATATATTGGGAATTGTCAGCAGATGTTGAAACATAGCATCAGACCAGATGGGGCCAGACAGGGGATTTAAAACTGAATCTGAAGCCAAAGGTCCTTAGAAAAAAGTAGCAAAATGGAGGCAAGAAAACAAGAGGTGACAAAGAACATGGAGAAAGCTCCGGAAACATTGGTGAGTATGCCTGGTCCATTTTGAGGAAAAACCGTTCATGAGTCCCATGCTGCTGTACTGACTTGATGGGTTCCTAGATTTCCAATAGGCCCATGTGTTAGCTTGTCTTCCTGTTGCTGTGATAGAATACTCTGACAAAAGCAACTTAAGGGGAAAGGACTTATATTGGCTCCAAATTCCAAGTTGTAGTCCACTGTGGTGAGAAAGTCACAGAGACAGGCATTTGAGGGAGCTGGCCACATGACATCCACAATCAAAAGCAGAGAACAATGAGTTAATAAATTCATGCTAGGGCTCAGCTCACTTTCTCCATGCTTGTACAATCCAAAATACCCTGGCTAGAGAATGGTGTCACCCACAGTGGGCAGGGTTTCCTACCTTAATCAATGTAATCAAGATAGCATTCCCACAGACATTCCCCATAGACCAACCTGTTCACAACTCCTTCCCACAGAATGGTGGCCACATTTAGGGTAGATTTTCCCTTCTCAACACAATTTATAAACTCCCTCATAGACATGCCTAGAGCCTTGTCCCCTTGGTGATTTTTGATCCTGTTAACTTGAGAACATTAATCATGTTCCCATAAGATGCTGCAAAATAAGAATAGCTTCATAGTGAAATAAATATGGGTAAGATTCCTATTATAGTCTTTGATTTGGCAATAGAAAGAACACAGGCCACAGGAAAAGAAGAGACTAGGACTAATATGAACTTGGAGAGGGGGTGGGATGAGAGTAAAATGTTATCTTGCTGTTTATGTTATTGGGTCTTCTGAGGCTAACTTACCACTGGGTGTTCTTGTTCTTGAAGAAATTACCACATCAGTTTGGCTCAACTCATTAAAGATGTAGTTTTATGCACTTGAAACCAAGAAGGGAGGTTAAATCAATATGTTCTGGTTACTTGAAGGATAAAAAGATGTCCAGATAGAGAAAGGCCTCACCATTGGTGTAAGCTTTTCCATGATTTCTACTTGCTTAGAGCAGAGCCTTCTAGAAGCCCCAACAGTGTGGAAGGGAGAGTGGTAAGCCTTACAGTGGGCAAACTAAGTTAATTTCTTCTTTCCTTGTGTGGATGAGACAAGAGGAGCTGGGCTCTGATAATGGTGACTTCACTAAGAATTGCTTGTTTGTTGCATATATGCAAGTATGTATGTATGTATGTATGTACACACACACACACACACACACACACACACTTCATTTGTGTAAAACATACATATGTGATGGTTTGTATATGTTTGGCCCAGGGCATAGGACTTTTAGGAGGAACGGTCTTGTTGAAGTAGATGTGTCACTGTAGGTGTAGGGCTTAAGACCCTTGTCCTATCTGCCTGGGAGCCAGTGTTCTCCTGTTTGCCTTGGGAACAAGATGCAGAACTCTCAGGTCTTCCTATATCATGACTGCCTAGATGTTACCATGTTCCTGACTTGATGATAATGGACTGAACCTCAGAACCTGTAAAGCCAACGCCAATTAAATGTTGTCCTTATATAGTTATCTTGGTCATGGTGTCTGTTCAAAGCAGTAAAATCCTAACTAAGACAGTGTAGTGCTTTTTAAAATAATTATTTATACACTTTAAGCACTTGTCCAAGTTTTTCTAACTGTACACTCAAAGGCTGTAGATTCAAAGAAAATCCAATGTTCCCTCATGGCCATCTGGCATGGTTTATAACTATGGGTGTCACTATGGTGGGCAGTAAAGAGTCTACCTACATTCAGTCCAGCACAAGTCCTCACTCTGTGGGAGTAGGGACAGGAAGGACCACAGAGGTGTCTATAGTTTCTCTATACAAACATTCCCTGTATTTTCCTTTCAGAAATTCAGTCACTTCAACCTGTATATGTCATGGCCTCATTTGTGTCTTTATGAAAAGCAGAAACTTAGATGACATGCTTTGAAGTAGAACACATTTGCATTCTTGAAAGAAATATAGAAATGTATTCATTGGGGGGGGGCAGGGCTGGGAAACTGAAGCACTGTAGCAGTAGCTGCTCCTTGTTCTTTATCTTCCCACTCCTATGAAAACCAAGCGCTTGCGCAGTTGTCTCAGGTCATAGCTTGTCATGTCCATTTTTTGTCCTACCCTCTATACTCACCCTTACAAGAGTGATATAATATAGACTCCATATTGACTGGAAATTGTTGGATTATTCACAGGCATCTAAGGTATGTGTGTGGATTAATAAGGGGTGGCTGGGGTGGGATGTGGCAGCTGACTCCTATTTCTGGTCACGACATTTTCTCTACCTTAGCAGCAGGACTATGAATCACTAACCTTAAATCTGGACATTTGCATGCTCAGTAAATGTCTTGCCTTTTGGTGCCCCAGAGCAGAATTCCATATGCTACATCAGATGGCTTATTATCCCAACCACTGAGTGAGGAACCAGTCTGGGAGTGCCATATGTGCTAATGGGACTTGGAAAATGCTGGCTGACATTCTTTTCTTGCTAGGTTGGCAGGCCAGTGAACTCCTGGGATCCACCTGTGTCTGACTCCCTAGCACTGGGATTACAAGGATACACCACAGAAATACTCTTCAGTTTATGTGACACAGGATTTGTGTAGTCAAGTGAATGGAGATAGCTTGCCCAACATGTTGTTTTATTTTCCTGATGTTTAGTTTTTTGAGTACTTTGTATATTCTAGGTTCTAACTCCTAGTCAGCTGTGTAGCTGATGAGAACATTTTCCCATTCTACAAGCTGCTTCTTCATTTAAATGATGGTATATTGGTCCCATTTATTAATTTTTGGACTTACTGCCTGTGTTAATAGGGGGTGTGTTCAGATAGTCCCTTCCTGTGCTTATAAATTTAAACCTATTCTGTCCCTTCTGATTTTACAGATTCAAGGTATTTAGGTTTTATGTTGAGGTTACTGGTCCTTGTGGTGCTGTCTTGTGCAGGGTTAGACATGAGATTATAGCTTCATTCTTCTCTATGAACTTATCCCATTTGACAGCCACCATTTTTTTGAATGTTGTTTGCTTCCAATATATATTGTTGATTTTGTTAAAAATCAGGTGACTGTAGACTGGTCATTTTCCACAATATTAATTCTACCATTCTTGAGCATGGACGGTCTTCCCACTTTCTCATGCCTTCCCCGTTTGTAGCAGTCTTTTGCTGCTTGCTTAGGTTTACTCGAAGGCATTTTATTTCCTTCGAGGCGATAGTGAATAGGAGTTCTCCCATGATCTTTGTTCACCTCACCATGGAGTACAGGAACACTAATGATTGCTGTAAGGCGATGTTTTGATTTTTCTATCTGGCCATTTTGCTGAAATGGCTGACCACTTCTAAGAGGTTTAGGGATGAGGATGCTCAATTCTACTCCATTGCCCATACATTTTTTAATTACTTTAGTTCTATAGTATGACTTGAAATAATGACAAATCCTGGCATAGATTTAGGGAAAGGGGACCACTTATTCACTGCTGGTAGGTGTGAAAACTGGTCCCTCTACCATGAAAATCAGTGTGGAAGATTATGAAATTCTCAGGTGAACATACGGATCTGGAAAAATCACAGTGGGGGAGGGAACCCAGCACGGAAAGATAATTGCTGCATGTTTTCTTTTATTCAGCGATGTTAGCTTTGAATTTCTAGGTATATGTTTAATTGTTAGTACCTGCAGAGACTAGAAAATTAATAAGGATCCATGGAGTGGGCTTTCAAGGTAGTTCAGAAAGTAATCAGAAAGTGCTCGTTATCCTCAAGACATTTGGGCCACTATCACACCCATCTTGCCAGCCTGATAATTGTTGTAGTTCACAGGTTTCACAACTGGATAAGTTTAATTATTACTTTCCTCATCCCCACCCCAACCCTGGGCAATCACAGTACCTTTCAATACCACGAAACCTAGGCAATAAGGATGACGCTTAACAGCATCAGCTTGATTTCTCTATGTCCTGTAACCTGAGTGTGTGACGTCTTCAATAATAGTTTCACTGTCACATTCTGGATGTGACAGCATCCAGATGAAGCATGGTGAGATGAAGAAGGAAAAGTGAATGATGGCACAGAAAGGGTTAAGGTGGGGCAGGGCCTCGAAGACAAGGAAGGGGGAGGAATACAGAAAGGATTACTAATACTAAAGATCTTCTGAGGAAAAAAAAATCATAGAAAGTCTCTTACTGAAGAATCTTCCGAAAATATATCATGTACGTTTATAAAGGGGTTAAATGGCATTACCTTGTAATGTAGCATCAATTTTCTCTAGTAGAAACCACAGGGTAACAAACACAATGCTTGCTACTACAGGGTCACCTATGCATGTTGTTGGCCAGTGAGGACCCATTGACTCCTATATACCACAGGTTATCTGCCATTGCCCCTTGCACTCCAGAATGTGATCATAGATGCTTTGGCAAGGACCTATTAATATTACCCTCCTAAAAGGTCGTACTATTAAGCCAATTCCTAATGACTCACAGTTATAGCCATTGATTAGTGCATGTATCAACCCTCATCAGACAGAGAAGCCTTTTTTTCTTTTTCCCCCAGTAAATGGTGATTAAACAGAGACTCATTAAGAATAAGCTACTTTAGAGTGCTCAGCCCTAAATGGATCATATCTTCCCCCAACGCTCAGGGTTATTTATGTGGGACTTGGGGGTTTAGGATTGTAAGAGCCAAGGGTAGTGACTTACTTCAGGCAAACAGTAACTTTTAGACACGGCAGGGGAGTTGTATGTACAAACCCATAGTAGTTATGATAGCACGCACAATATCTAGGAAAGCTTAAACCATACAAAAACTTAGCAAGGATGGAGAGGTGGGCCTGAAGTCCTAGCTGAGAAGCTATTGGTTAGTGATAACTGATGGAACAGGGAGAATTAGTTGTTGTTTAAGAATGTGGCTCCTAAGATGTTGACCATTCCAATGGCTGTTCGCACCCTCAAGCCTACCTAAGCAGCTCTTAGGTAAGACTCCTAAGTTTATTTTAAAAAATTAAAGAGGACACAATATTGGGTGGGGGTTAGATGTAGGAGAAGATGGGGGAAGGAACGAGTATGATAAAAACACAACACATTACATTCTAAAGAATTAATAAAAACAATGGTACCAAATGGGCAGATTGAGCATGGCGGAACCTTTTAAGAGGACACTCCATTGATACCATTAATAAAATAGAACTAATAATGTGTGCTAAACTACTTAATTGAACTAATTTAGTTTGGTAATCTTGTCCCATATGTTCATTCTGCTAAACTTATGCTGCGTATCTCGTGCCTTACAGTTCCCTCCATTGCTCTTTATTTACAGCTTGCTGGTCAAGAAAGCTCGGAACATTTTCTGGAGAAGCCTGGTTTGTAGGGAGTATTAGTGTAAAGGCAACTTAAACTTGTAATATATACAAACAAGTTATATATGTATATATGTATATATGTGTATATGTGTATATGTGCATATGTGTATATGTATACATATATATGTATGTGTCTGAGTGGATGGACAGTTATACCTTGAATGAAGATGCATAGGGCAGAACTGAATGGTTGGCTGGGCTGTGGATAAAATGTGAAAAATGAATAGAGCCACAATTTGTTCAGTAGTTCCAAGGGAGTAGGAACAGCAATGGAAAGAGAATCAGGAGACATCTGAAGCCACCGAACTTTGTCTATATCACTTCCCTCCTTGGCCCCTTTGTCTAGAAAACACAGAAAATTATTCCTGTCACACATTGCTCTTGAGGTTATAGAGTACGTTCAATAAAAATACACCGAAATGCCTTAAAAAGCCACAAATAATTCTGCAGATGTTAATTATCATGTTCAGTCATTGAGCTGAGAGACAATTTGTGGATCAAAAGGCAACTTTCTTGGGAGCCGTGTGCACACTTTAATACCTCATTCTTCTTGGGGCTCTGAGTGTCATTATTAGTGTTTGATTCCTTTCCACGTCAAAAGCTACTTGGCAACTTCTGTTACTGTTTGGGAGAAACTGTACTGTCAAGTGCCACGAATGTGAACTTTGAAGTGATATGGATATAGGTTTCATTCTCTACATTGTAGTTGACATCTCTATGACCATGATGAAAGGCTTTAATTACAAGAGAAAGCGTTATTAAGGGAAAGGCACCTACCAGACTCCAAATTATACTGTCTGCAATCGTGACCTTTAAGTCAGAAGGCAGCTGATAGCATTGTGCTACTTTCCCACAGAAGAGATTAGAGAGGGGCTTGTGCTTACTTTCCCTTCAATCCTTGGTGTAGGCATCCTGTGGACAGGATCATAATCTCAAAATTTGGAATGGGGAAAAAATGTCTGCTAATTGTTTACATGAGTTGCTGCCTCTAGAGTTGAAGATTCCCGTTCTTCTTCATCACCATGATCTTTGTCTGTTCTAAATGTTGTGTACTTCATATTTGCTGTGCATGCACATGTGCGCGCACACACAGATGCACTTTTATATGTATCAATTGGTTTGTTTTTTCCAAACTTTCATTTATTGATTGTTTGTTTGAGGTTAGTGTTCATGGTAATGGGGTTCAGTGAAGAGCTGTCAGGCACTGCTCTCCTTCACTCCCCTCCCTGTGTTTTCTCATATGTCTTTTCCCTCTCTGATGGGTTTTTGTTTATCCCCCAGTCAATTCTCTGCTGTTTGCAGACGGTATGTAATCTGTTACCCTATTGGCCACCTTTTTATAATTTCCCTTTCTAGTTTTATTACCTGATACCACCACCACCACACACAATGTTTGTCATTCTAAATCTGGCTGATTTCATTTGATATATTGAGTTCCAGTTGTATCCATTTCCACATACACCATGATTTTGGTACTTTTTACAGTTGTATCAAATTTCATTGTATGTATGTAACTGGACTTTTGCCTATTTTATGGGTTCCTATTTCTATCACTCTTCTCCATCCTTATTCCTTCCAAACCCTCCAATACTAGGTAGGAAAGAAAGAAGGCTAGAGGGGAAAAGGAGTGTCAATATCATTAGATCATTTCCTGCTTATTAGGGGCATCAAATTCTTGGAGACAGTTTTGATTTTCATTGTCAGGATATTTCCAACCAGCTACCAGCAGCCAGCACCCAGCACCCAGCAGCCAGCAACCAACCAGCACCCAGCACCCAGCAACCAGCAACTAGCAACCAGAAACCAGCAACCAACCAGCAACCAACCAGCAACCAACCAGCAACCAACCAGCAGCCAACCAGCAACCAACCATCAACCAACCATCAACCAACCATCAACCAACCATCAACCAACCATCAACCAACCAGCAGCCAGCAGCCAACAGCCAGCAGCCAACAGCCAGCAGCCAGCAGCCAGCAACCAGCAACCACTGACCAACTGCTCAACAGATGAGCCAAAGAAATAGACAAGTGGTAAAATATGAAGCACAATGACCAAAGGATATAGAAAAAATGTTCAATTTTACTATCCATCAGAGAAATACCAAGAAACACTATATTGAGAAATTTCTCACCCTAATCAGAATGGCAGTGATTAGGGAAACTAATAATAACAAATGCTGGTAAGGATGCGGACAGAAATGAACACTTGTACACTACTGGGGTGAATATAAATTCATCCAACCACTATAAAACTCAATGTTGCTTCTCGCAGAAAAACAAAAACTAGACCCAGAGTCTGACCTAGCTACACTACTCCTGGGTACTTACCTGAACAATGCAGAATCAACCTATCACAGATGTACACATAGCATTTACTGCAGCTTTGTTCACAATAGCTTAGTTATAGAGACAACGCAGGCATCCATCAGCAGAGGAGTAAGGAAGGAACTGTGATATATAGATATACAAAGGATCTTTATGATGAGCCATAAGGAAGAGTGAAGTTATATTTGGGGGAGGAATATAGACACAACTGTAAATAACTGTTAAATGAAATAAGTCAGTCTTAGATACGGGAGCATCACATGCTGCCTCACGTTTATGGTTCCTAGATTATTTGTGTATGTGTATATGGATATATACAATCTCATATGTGTACACACACGATATGAAAGTAGACGATAACGTATCTATAGGGGAAAGAGGACTAAAGAAGTGGAAGGGTGAAGAGGGAGTTTGAGAGGGAATATGCTCAAAGTACATAATGTGAAAATGCCCTCATGATCTCACAGCTTTTGTATGCTTTAAATTTTGCCACATCATCTCATCTCTTCATCCATACCATCAGTAAAAGGGACTGTCTGATTATAACCTCTGTCATTTCTTTTATCCACTAAAGAGTTGATTTTTATGCATGGGCGGTATGAACAGTTTTCCATCTCCCCAGATCCCTTGGAAAATGCTTTTGGAGAGGAATCAAACCAGAGAGCAGGGCAGAGAGCTTACTGTTGGAAGGGATAATGAAAGCAAAGGCCATTAGGTTGTTTACATTCTTGATGTCCCAGGCCCACTGACCATCCATCACGACAAGACGTTCCCGTCAGCCTTTGCATCATGAACTGTGTTCTCTTGCTGTAGCCCCATGGGAGCACACGTTGGCCCAGTGTCCCTGAGGTGATGCTGACGCACAGCTTTGCGAGGGGAGGCAATGGGCGCTGGGCCTAGTGATGTCACCAAGGAATCTCAGCGCTTGGATGGCTGACAGTGGCTTCATTTGCCAGATACACGCTGGAAGCCTGAAGGGAATTCTGCCGCCAGAAAGCACGTCTAGAGTAGGTCAAATCCAGCGCACAAGACTCAACACGGCGATCTCAACATTCAACCCCGGAACTCCCATAATTGTTGTGGACACTAAAGAAAGTTTGCTAAGTGTGGAAGGGATGTCCTGAACAGTAGTAGCAAAACCTCTCTTAGCAGATGGACTGACAATCATTCTCTAATAAGAGGCAACACACAGCTAGCTCTTCCTTGCAAAACATCTGACCAGGGGCTTTTCTTACAACCCTGAAGTCTGGATGTTCACTGAGTGAAAACTCTAGGGGGAGCTATTTTGTTTGTAATGTGGCTTGTGATCTGTCTTTTCAAGTAAGCATGATGCTTTAAATTTTCAGGTTCCTCTTAAAGAAAAACTTATTTATGAAACACTTATAGGGAGAGCCCTGCCCATCATGTTGGAAACTTCACTGGTGTAAAAACTAGGAAATTGTGCATGTGTTCTCGGGTACATCAAACGGTATGTGGGTATTCCAAGAGTAAGGAAAGAAACACAGACTTGAAAAATAAGCAAACCTGGACCTGGATTTCAGCTCAGTAGTAGCTACGTGACTGTAATATCTGGGGATGAAACGCTTAGTTTCACAAGAGCTTAATTGTTGAACATTTAGTTCCCAGTTTGTGGAGCTATTGGGGGGAAGTTCTGGAATCTTTAGAATACAGGCCCAGTTGGAGGTAGTATATCACTGGGGCAGGTTCTTGGGGTATCTAGTTCCTGCCCCTTTCCTGTCTCCCTCTTTCTGTTTCCCATCCAAAATGAGGCAAAGCAACACTTCTACCACATGTTCATACGACCATGATGTGCTCCTACGTGTGGAGGTCCAAAGGATTGTCCTTTGATCCCTGTGGCGCTGAGAGTCAAAGTGAATTCTTCTTCCCTTAATTTTTTATGTGGCTTATTTTGAATACCGTAATGGAAAGCTAACTAACGTGCCAGGGGAGGCACTGAGCAATTGGCTTCATAACATGGGAACAGAAGCCTGTGTTCTCCACAGCTCTTGTTTGGATTCAATTTGACACCTGCGAACTGACGAATTGTTCGTGCTCAAAAGCTATTTCCACTCCCCACTATTTCTTTGGACTACGAGATAATATACCCACTTACATTCCTGTGTGGATTTTGCCCCAGTAATTACCTTTGTGCTTTTTACATGGACAATTAGGCACACAAAAGAGGGCACATACTCCACGGTGGTGCCAGGAGTCCCCTCCCCCATTCCTATCAGGGATAAGGAGGCTGCAGGATGGAGCTTCCAGAGAACAGTGCTTGATACTGCTGGGAAATGCATTTGTGCCCAAAGCACAGGTCAGGGGGAAAATAATGAAAGGATGACATTTGCATCTGTGGAGAGGTCTGGGTAGTGATTTGTTCCTGAACAAAAAGCATCTATTTCCTGGCATGCCAAGGATCTGGCTCTGTGGCAGGCTGAGGACTATTCTGTCTTACCCGGACATAGTATTCTGTATCAGTTAAGTATCAGGTTAAGTTTCCCTCAGAATGCTAGAAGGTACAGAAAGCCTAATTCTCAGTGTCCAGCAAGGCAAAGGTTGCTTTGGAGTCTGTTTTATAAATCACAAGCCGGCTGACTGCTAGGCCAAGGAAGCTGTTACTAGTTAACCAATACAGGAAAACAAGGCTGGGAGAAGCACCAGAAGCATGGACCAGAGGACCAGAGGACCAGAGGACCAGAGGACCAGAGGACCAGAGGACCAGAGGACCAGAGGAAAACGTTTTCCTTATGCCTCATTCTTTGGCTGTTTGGACAGAAGGATGGTAATGAGGAGCTATATCCTCTCAGGATATTATCTCAGAGTCTTTCTAAAGCCCTGCTAAGAGGTCTCTCTCTCTTAATTTTTCTTTTTAGCCACGTTTATACAAGCGGTTTGTATTTGATATTATCCTGGCAGTTCCTTTATTTAACAAAGGACTCTTAGATTTTCCATGACTGCAGTTACTTCAAGCCTGATGTTAAAATACTTGTCGGATTTGGAAGTATTCTTAGAATAAAGCTGGAGGGACATTGGGGATGGTTGCTTTAGCTCCCTCATTCTGTAGGTGGCCAGGTGACTACCGTGACACTGATGGCCCAGGGTGACACAGTGACTAGGTTCTAGGCTGGATGGAGAACTTCGGTTTGTATTTCCCTATTTTTTTTAAATAGTATTTTTATTAATTCTTTGGGAATTTAATACCTTCATACAATGTATTTTGATCATTCATATTTTGATCATCAATGTATTTTGATCATCTCTTCTCCCCTATCAGACCCACTTTCTAACCCCTTCCTGGATTTATGTCTCTTAAAAAAATACCCACAAAGTCCAATTTAAGTCCAATTTGTGCTGATTTATATTAATGGCTATGAGGTCATCCATTGAAGTATGGATAACCTTCTAGAGAGGCACACCCTTAAAAAACTGACCCCCCACCCCACGCCATCAACTATCAATATCTCCTCAGCTAGAGGGGGCTCATGAGCCCACCCCCACTCCATGCCAGAACGGGCCTGATCTTGTGAAGGTCTCATGCAAGCAAGCAGCAGCTCTGTGAGTTTATGAGTACATTGATCCTGTCATGTCCAGAGAACGCTGCGCTGTGTTGTTGCAGTCCACTTTGATCTCTGGCCCCTACAATCCTTCTGTCCTTTTCTCATGATGGTCTCAGAGCCCTCAGGAAGGGATGTATATGGATATCCCATTTGTGGCTAAGCACCCTATAGTATAGACACTTATCCCCTACACTTAGAGCAGTCGTGAGTTTCTGTCTTAACCACCATCTAGTGCACAGAGTAGCTTCTCTGATGAACACTGGGAGTCGCACTGAGCTATGGATACAGAGCCAATTATTTACAGGGCAGTTTGTTAATAAGTCCATTGAGCAAAATAATAGAGGTAGGTTCACTTATGGGCTTCTCAGCCATACGTTCTTGGCTAGATTTACAGTACCAGGCACACGCTTCCTACTGTGGATCAGGCCTTAAAGCCAAACAGAAGTTGATTAGTACTCTATAACATCATGCCTGTGTTGTAAACATGACTGTGCACAAGAGGCTGGGAAGGTAGGGTGGGGGAGGGTGTCAGGGGATGGATAACTAACACTAAGGATATTTGAAAAAGTCATGTGGCAACTTCGTAGTTTGTAAGCTTAAGATGAGTCTAATTGGAGCTATCCTATGCCTAGGTGGGTGCTCCTTCCAGAAGCTACAGATTACCAAACAAAAAGCCCAGTGCCAGGCCTGGCATGCCTCCCATCAAGTTGTTGGTCACAGGATATCCTGGAGAGTCCACAAACAATGCATGCTATTAGCATTGCTCTTAGTTACTGTGGTGGTTTGAATGAAAACGGCACCATAGGCTCATAGTGGGTGACATTATTTGGATGTGTGGCTTTGTTGGAACAGGTATGGCCTTGTTGGAGGAAGTATGTCATTAGGGGAGGGCTTTGAGGTTTCAGAAGCTCAAACCAGGTCCAGTGGCTTACTCTCTCTTGATACTGCCTGCTGATCCAATGTGGAATTCAGTTACCACTCTAGTACCATGCCTGCCTTCATGCCCCCATGCTACCTACCATGATGAAAATGGACCTACATGCCAGCCCCAAGGAAATGATTTCTTTTTTTCTTTTTAGAATTAATTTTTTTATACTCCATATTTTATTTCCCCCCATCCACCCTCCAACTGTTCCACATCCCACACCTCCTCTCTACTTCCTGTCTCCACATGGATGTCCCCCCACCCCACCCAACCTGATCTCTAAACTTCCTGGAGCCTCCAGTCTCTTGAAGGTTAGGTGCATCATCTCTGAATGAACACAGACCCGGAGGTCCTCTACTGTATGTGTAAGGGTTGCCATGGCCATGGTGTCTCTTCATGGCAAATAGAAACCCTAACTAAGACAGTTGCCCACTGGAACTTGAGAGTAAGACCCTATTGCTGATGACACTACATACTTTGGTCACAGAACATGGAGATATCAAGTTGGCACTGACCAGGAAACTTTTTCCCTGCAGAGCAATTTACATAAAACTAGAAGGTGCTATGCAAGCTACTGGAGGAACAGAGTCATAAACAGTCTTACCCAGCTATAAACCCTGTGAATGACAATCATGACCTACTGTGGCAAGGAATATATTTCTATCCTGATGCTTGGTGGACTCTGTCATGGTGTCCTCAGAGGCTGCTGAGTAATGAGGGCATAGTACTAGTTATATTCATTTGCAGAAAAGCATGAAAAATGTTATGGAGGAAGGCTGATAAAATCATGTCAATTGCATTTTATGGTAAAAAAAAAATGGCAAAGGAAAGTTGAGTGACTTGCCTAAGGCAACATTATTGATAACTGATGGAACCAAGATTTGAACTCACAGTGTCTGGATAGCTGGTATTTGTTCAAAATTAAGATATGTTGGCTAAAAGTTCCAGCCTGTGCAGTCTACATTTATGTTATTCTGCAGTATGCTGGTCCTATTTCACTAGGCTGTGATGAACTTGGCATTGGAGAGACTTGCCCAAAATTGTCTCTATTCTTGTATACATAAAAGAATAGATTGAAATGACATGAGGACCCTAGAAAGTATTGAACTATGTGTGCTTTGTAGTGAAGACTGCAGCATGCTTGAGAGGTTGCTGTTTCTTCTGCTTCCTTGGAGACTTTCCTTTATAGCCAAAGAGAGGCAGCTTGTGACCTCTCTTATTAGACTAGAGGAAAGCACAAGATGGTTCTTCATTCTTGGAATTAGTAATCATGATTTAATTGGTTGCTTTTTGGAGAAATAGATTATAAAGACACATATGTTTGTGAAATGATGTCACCCAACCATGGTGCCTTGATCAGTGATTGTCATCAGAAAGCACCTCTGTGAGAGAAATGATGAATGAATGAATTGTTCGGTGGGACCCAATGAGGCACAGTAAAACTTCACATACGCTTTCTCTTCACCTGGTTATAGTAGAGCCTTGATTTTTGTGGACTGATCACATGAACAGAGTGGAAGGCAGAGTAGAGAGAGGGAGGACAATGGACCCTAGTGATGTCCTGTAGCTGTCTAATCTCTAGGCTTCGGAAGTCATGCTCTATCTTGAACATTTCTGTTCAGAGGGCTAAGAGATCAACTTCTCTCTCTCCCTGTGTGTTTCTGAACCTTGTCTCCATTTCTCTCAAACTTGTCAATTCAAGGCAAGTTACTCAGCCCTGTGAAAGGCACACAAACCTTATATCGACAATAGATTGCTTTTCCCAAGTCATCCAGTCCATCTTTCAAGACAGAAGAGAATCGCTGGTTGATTCCAAAAGCATGGTTGATTTTATTTATTTCTATTTGTTGTTTTTGTGAGGAATAAGCCAGGAACTGTCCAGCTGAATTCTCCACAGTGCCTTGATTCTGATCTTTCACACTCTTTCTTTTCTATCCTCTGAATGGACCTTGGATCCTTTGCTTTATAAAAGAATGAGACATGGCACATGTCTATAGGAAAGAAGAGTCTGGCAACTAGGACCAAGTAGAGATGATTAAAGCAGGGGTGGGCAGGGGAAACGGAAATATCAAGGTTGAGGCTGATTTTATTTTCTGAAAGTTTCTACAAATTGGGAAAGACACAATTAAGAAGAGCTTGCTTGGGAGGCTGTGCGTTCCCAATTAAAATTAATATTCATTAAAGGTTGTGCCCACAGAAACAGCATCTCTCTTCTGAGATAGAACTCTAGCGCTGGAACTCACTGGTTCCCGTGAAACTAGACTGATTCAAGCTCTTGTGTTTATCTATGAATTAGTCAGACTAGATCCATAGATTTGGGGTTGTGATTGGCTATCTTGAATCACGTCGCTTGTGAAGCAATGGGGACGAGGTTTATCATCTTCCTTGTAGAGTGGACATGTCCACAGGAAAATCAGGATATAAAAGTTAATGAATGGAAGCCAGGCAAGGAACGGAAAACATCGACCCTGGTGCTTTCTCCAACAATGTATTGTAATAAATAGTCCAAGGCAGGCTAATGTTATAAACAAAAGATTACTTAATTCAAACATTTTCATGTTAAAAGGTGTGTTGTTGGCATAAACTCATCTCTAGTGGGAAACCTCTTCCCTATGTCATATTTTGTTAATCTCATAGGAATAAGAGTTCACTTGGCTAAAGTCGGAATCCAGAGATAAAAACTGAGGTGCAGTGCTCTTCAAAGGACACACACCTAATTGAGAAAAGAAGTTCTATCAGGTGTCACCTTAGAAAGTTCTCACAAAAGGAGAACTAAGCACCTGATATACAATCCCGGGGGTCAGAAGTGCCCCAAACTGTATCAAACAGATGCCGTGTAGCATCCTTTAATGATATATTTTCTAAGCGTTTTTTGTCATTGTTGTTTAAATAAGAATTGTGTTTCATTTGTAGAAAGCACACCCTTTCTCTATACTGGCAATCTCATATACTTGGGTATTGTACCAAAACATTGAAAAAATCTTAGAATCTCAGAGAGTACTTACAGCTTTACAATACCAAAAAAGTAAATATTGAGTTTGTGTGCTATGGTACCTTACTGTCACATCCATACAGAATCCATTCATATGAATAATTTCAGAGGTATAAAACGAACACAGTTGCAGGGGTAGTTTCTGTAAATCCATGTGCCCTAAGTTGTGTGAATGTATCACTCTGTAGACCTTTCTCGGTGCTTATAGGAAAGGCACACACTGCTCGACTTCCCAGAGTAGTTAGTTGGAGCTACTTTGTCACTTGGAAAGAAGTAGTTTCCCTTTGAAAACAAAAGCTGCATATTATGCTGTTTCAAAGATCATGACATATGGTGTATAAATTTTCCTTCCACATGTCTGTCTGCCTCTTACTCTTCTCTTTTCTGTGCAAGGTGGCAGTCAGCCCAAGGACCTCAAATAATCCAAGTGCTTTACCACTGGGCTTTTAAACCCCAACCCTCACCACGCTTTCCTTATCTCTTTTGGAAAACTTTGACACTGATATGATCTACTCATCTAAAAGTCTTTCTGACTTGGGGAGATGGCTCAGTGAATGCCATACTTGCCGGATAAACACAAGGATGGGAGTCTGGAAGCCCAGAACCCGTGTGGATGCAAAGGCATGCATCTGTAATCTCAGCATGCAGGGTATGAGATGAGAGAGGGAGTCAGGAGAATCTCTGGAAGCTCACAGGCCAGGTAATGGTAGCTGAGCTACACAGTGGAGACCATAAGAGACCCTGCCTTGAACAAGGTGGAAGATAAGAACCAGTATCTAAAGGCTGATCTCTGACCTCCACATGTGTTCTGTTGTAAACTGCACACTTACATTCACAAACACACAAATATGGACACCCATATCCTATCACCCACACCCCCCACATACATCTATCCCTCTAACCTCCCCCACCACACACGCACACATACACACACACACACACACACACACACACACACACATACACAGACATAATAAATCTTTCACACTTAGGAAGTTTGTTTCATTATAAAATAAAGATGGATGTATGCAATGAAAACAAAGCATGTGTTAGACAGATGGGTCTGGCTGGGTAGTGAGGCATAGGAAAATGGTAAAATAGTTGTCCTCGTGATCCAGCTTTCCATTCTTCAGTTTCATACATCACCCTTAGAGACAGATGACCACACCATCCACCACACTTGCATTTGCTTTGTGGTAAAGTCTACCGGGTTTTATTTCAGTGTTTTGTTGACATGATATGAAGCTTTTGAGTTAAAAGAGTCACGAACAGCTACAATTACATCTCAGTTTGGGGGAGGGGAGAGACTTTGCTTCTAAATACTGGGAGTTGTCAACTGACTTGTAGCAAATTTCATAAAGCCACAAGCATTACTGTAAATAAGGTGAGCTCTCAAGTCAGTGACTTAAACTCACACAGGGAGATCAACTTTCAGGGCAGACTGTCAATTGTATCCTACAAATTCTGATGAGTGGTTAGGGCTTGCTTTTCTGTCTTTGAAGTCGGATTGTTCTCTTTTTTTCCATCATGCCTGTCAGAATGGAGATGTTTCTTCTCATCTGGGCTTGCTGTCTCTCTTTAGGCCATTAACACCTCGCCCCTGTCTCCTTCCGAACTTCATTTCTTTGTTGTTGTTCACATTCATCAATTTCTAAGTTTTTTTTTCTTCTAAAACTCTAAGGTCTCTGACAGGTTAAACTGTATCCCGTTATTGATGATGTAAAATCACACCTTGAGAAGTCGCTCTGCAGGCTTCAATGTGGCTTTCTGACAGATTGAGAAGAAACATCATTATTTTTTGCCTCTTTACATTTTTGAGAAGGAAATAAAAAGAGCAAGACTGAAAGTGTGTGTATGAGACAGGCAGACAGACAGAGAGACAGATAAATAGACACAGACAAATTTAGTTTTGAATCATTTGGGTGGGAAAAATACAATCTAACCGGGAAAAGAAAGTTGATTTCTTCAAAGCGTTCTCTCATATACACAGTCAAGAGGCATTTAAATCCACATATGAAATGTATTTATTACAGAATCTTCACCATTGCCATATTTTTGTGAGCAAAAAAATCAAAATTTGAAATACATGGCAAGTTAAGAGTACGCTCTAGAGCAGTGGTTTTCAGCCTTCCCAGTGCTGCGACCCTTTAATACAGTTCCTCATGCACTGACCCCTCACCCACCCATAAAATTATGTTTGTTGCTACTTCATAACAGGATAGTTTGCTACTACATGTAACTATCTATGTTCTCTGATGGTCTCAGGCAACCCTGTGAGATGGTCATTCTACTCCCAAAGGAGTAACCACCCACTGATTGAGAACAGTTGGCATAATGTAATCTTTCTTTTTTCCTTACAAAAGAAAGCATTTAATTTGGGGCTTGTTTACAGTTTACTCCATGATCATCATGGTGGGAAACAGACAAGAAAGGCCCTGTAGCAGTAGCTGAGAACTTTGTATCCTGATCTGCAGGGAACAGACACAGAAGAGACTAAGCATTCAAACATGGTCCAAGCTATCACGTCCTCAATATGTGAATGTAGAAACTGGCTTTTTACAGTGAATCGATTAAAAAGAAAACTCTCCCGGAGTGAGCAGAATGTCCCTCAGAAACATTAAAGGTATAAGTGTCCAGCCACCTTTCCACACTTGCCACAGTGTAGGCTCCACAGCTCTGTGACAGCTATGCCAGCGGCTCACCATACTCTTCTACTGCCTGTGTGGTGAGGGCTTCCTAATGTCTCATTTCACTTGTATTTGTCTAAATAACAAAGAAAACAAATGCTCAAGATGGTCAACAAAACTAAAGATGCCAACAAGCATAGCCACTGACCTGTCTGTCCTCCCTGGTCACTATCTTTCCTTTCTTGCTTCATTCTTTTTCTCATGCACATAAATATACAAGTCTTGACCTACTATAATGTATTTCAGAATTATGGTCACTCAATATTTACTACCAGCATTCATCATTATGGAGAAAATATATGTCTCCTTAGGTAAGTTGACATGAAGACAGCACAATTTTCAAATTAATTATGGGAAATGGGAAACATTTCCATTCCAAAGGGGTCAAAACCCACTGGTTGAGAACTGCTGGTGTAGTGTAATTCTATGCAGTATTTAAAAAGAATAAAATAGGCTTACCTTATCCAGGAAATAGTATTAGACATAACCTAGCCAACTACACAAGTGCTCTTCTAGTACACTCATGTTTCCAGTGACTGTCCTTTACAACCATACAATTATGTATAGACAGCAATATGTAGATACCCAAGTGGCAAGACTTCAGGGTAAATTGAAGAAGAATTTTACAACTAATTGGACATATTCAGGCGTTTAAAAACATATGAGAATTTTGTATAAAGGCTTACATTTTCTAATTTTATAGTTCTTGATTTCATAGAACCACTCACTGAGAAATTAACAGACTTTCACAATGAGCATGGCTCTCTAGAATGAGGACTGGGTGTGACTGTATACTGTGACTTGTGTGAGACAATCTTGTATGTTTGCACAGACTAGTCCCTATATTAACTGCTCAGAAAAAAAGTCACACAAATCATCAGTACCCATGTCTTTGAAATAAAACCTATGTAAAAATCAGGCCCTGATCACAAAGAACTTGGAATTTAAGTTTTAGAAGCTTAGATTTTGCTTTTCTTTAACACACACACACACACACACACACACACACACACACACACACACACTCACATACACTCCTCAGTGAGAGGGAATTCAATGCCTTGGTTTCCAAGAGAGTTTTATTACCTACTAAGCAGGATAACTCTAGCAAAGAAGTAATTAACTGATAGGTACTCCATTGCAATCAATCTACTAAATTAAGAAGTGGATGGAGGATGGAGCTATTCATGCTGTATATCTAAGAGTCTGACCACCTAGACCCAGGAAAGGTCTGCATGGCTCAACTGGTGCAACAGAGAAGCTCTTTGTAATGTTTCCACAAATCAAGTCCACAAGTCCATCTTTCTAAGTAGCCTGGGAATTGAGTTGTTAATTCTTGTGTTCTGTATCTTTACATTATTACTGTTGCAGTGCTGAGGATCAAACCCAGAGCTATATCCCCACTCTCATTTCCATTTTCATTTTCATTTGGAGACAGAGTCATGCTGCACATTCCAGATGGGCTTCAAGCTTGTTATCCTCCTGCCTTAGCCTTCAGAGTCCTGGGATTATAGGTAGGCACCAGATGACTAGCTATTCTACTTTTTTTTTAAACAACTTGGTGTCATTCTTTCCTTTCTCTCTGTCCACTGAGTTGATTTGGATAAGACACAGGCACATGGTCATCTCTGGCCGTCCTGATGAGTAGTAGCCCACTCACTGCATTCTTTTCATATGGCACACAGTTACACTTACTAAACTAATGCTTTGTTTCCAGCTAGGAGGGATCCACCCTTGAGTGAAAGGGACTAAACAATGAAGGAAAGAAAGGAGAGTGCAAGAGAAGCAGTCGATTCTGAGGTAAATTGTGATGTCATTTTCTCTACTCTCATGTGTCACCATCGTCAATATCCCTGGGGTTACGGTCTGTGATGGTGAATCTTGGTGGTCAACCCAACACACTTAGGGAAAGGAACACCAACCGAAGAACTGCATCCATTAGACTGGCCTGTGGGCAGATCTGTAGGGCATTTCCTTGATTGCTTCTTTATGTAGGAGTGCCTAGCCACTGTAGGTAGTACTGTCCTTAGGTAGGAGGGTCCTGGGATATATTTGAAAGACTGTTGAGCAGAAGCTAGATAGATTGTGACCTGGAAATTTAAATCAAATAAAACTCTTTCCTTCCTGAGTTGCTTTTGGTCAAGCACAGTATTTATCATGGCATCGGGAAGCAAACTAGGCCATCTTTAAAACTACCCATTATTTGGCACTTCAGTGGTTAATCTTGATTGCCAAATTCATGAGATTTAGAATCACCAAGGAAACAAATCTCTGGGTTAATCTGTGAGGGATTATCTTGTTATTGGGCTAATTGATGTGGGAAGACCCACCCTAATTGAAGACAGAACAATTCGCCAGGATGGGTCTAGGCCTGAGCAAACAGGAGAAAGTGAGCTGAGCTTTGGTGGTCATCACTTTTATGCTTCCTGATGGATACATATGACCACTACTTCCTGCCACCATACATCCCCTGCCACAATGAACACTATCCTCTGCAACTATAAGCAGTTTCTTCTTGTCAGGTTGCTTCCTTGTCAACACAAGAAGAAAAGTAACTAATACAGACAGCGAGTAGGAGCCAGGAGCCAGGTACTGGGTGGGTTTAGTAATTTATTCTACCACTTGCTGAAGAGGTTCTGTTATTCCTATTAGCATATATGGAAATTCCAGCCAATAAGGCTTAAGAAATTTATTCAAGGTCACACTGGCTAAGAATTATCTTCCTTGTTTCTGAAGAAAATTGTCTCTTGTTAGAATTCAGTGTCTGGGCAGGAAAACAGACTGTGGAGGGATAATAAGGCAGTGATCACAGACTGAAATCCTCCAACAACTCCTTCCAACAACTCCTTCCCTTGGTGTACACAGCTTATTAGTTTACAGGGGACCCTTTGGCTTTTTTTTGAAAGCATGTATTGATTCTGTCATGTGAGAAAATTTACAGACACAGTTTGTCAGCCTCAGATGCCATTGAAAGCTCCCCTACTTTGGCATGGGAAGGAAGGATACTTGTGAAAGGAAGGGCAAGTAATGTCATCATTTGGCCTCATTTGTGAAATGGATGGCTGTGTTCCTGACACAGAGAAAGATGCCCAAAGCCATCTGAAAGATGAAAGGGCTCAACTTGAAGCGGGATTGCTGCAAGATCACAACCTAAGCATCTAATATGTTAGTTCGGACAAAAGGACAGCAGAGAACTGCCAGATTCTTCACACTGAGATGGATAATTAGAATTTTAACAGCGTGGAGAGAAACGTTCCTTGCTCAAATCTCGGGAATTGCCACATACTACAAGAGAGAAAGTTTCTCTATCAGTTACAGATAGTGATGCTATTTATGTAGTGACTATGATGTTTTCATTTTGTCAGATCGTGCTATCTGGGTGTGTATCTTTGTTGGATTCTATTGAAAAATTCGTTTTCAAAGTTCCAGGATGGTTTCAGTATAAATAGTAACACTGAACTACCTTAGGTAAGGCATTCGAATAACATTCAGCTATCAGCTGAGTCTAAAACAAAGAACGTAGTACATTAGTACTCCATCTCAGATATCACCCTCTGTTGAGGATTTTGTTATTCTTATAACATGCAGCCATTAGTTGAATCAAAAAAACAAAACAACAAAGAGACGTGGAACATCAGTACTCCATGTCAGATATCTATCACCTTGGGTTGAGGATTTTGATCCCCCCAATCTGTCCCTCCTCAGCTGTTGGTATGAGTAACTGGGGTATAAATACAAATGGATCAAGTGCTATTCTTTGGTCAGACCCCGGGGGGAATATTTTCTGCATCCTTCTGCTAATACCACCAATCATATTTAGAAATTATAAGGATGGATTTCCCAGGGGCAATCAGCTGCTGTGGAGTTCATGGTGAAATATAATAATTATGTTGAAATGTTGCTATTTCATACAGCGCTTTCCATAAATGTTTATATCCCACATAACCTTGAAAGTTACATATTGAGGTCTGTACTAACAATGACAAAAAGCTTGATGCATAAAAAATTTCACACTGTAGTTTTGCAGTTATGTAGCCATAAATATATACAGTGTATGTGTGCAATGCTGTTATCATATCACATAGTTAGGGTTTGGGGATGAGCCTGAAGGAGTTTAATTTTTCTCACTGCTCTGCCTCTTCTAATGGAAGCTGCCACAGCATCCCTCCCTTTGGTAGCACTACTTAGATATCCTTTGGACATAGAACACTAGCAAACACAGAGGACCTTCTCTTCACTCTTGCTGTACACCCCATGAAGAACTATGCAGGGAGGCAGTTACATGTGCAATACAGTGAAATTCTCATTTCCAATCCCATCTGGTGCATAATGGTAAGCAAAGGAAAAGAAAAGAAGAATGGAGCATCTTGTTGTGAACTGAGACTGTCTTCACTTGCTCTTTGCTTATCGCTCAGTACCCTTTCTACTGCCTCCCATCTCACCTTTGATCCTGCTACTTTAGAACTCTGGAGTAGAAATTTCAGGAAAAAAAAAAGAAAGAAAAGGTACTGGGCCAACCCCTTTAAGAACAAACTAAAGGTTTTTAAGAACCCAATCCTTGAAAGAAGAAATGAGAATGACCATAACAAAAGCCATTTATTGGGAGCCAGAGAGTGGGCTAGAGGGGGAGATGTTTGACTTATGAGCATGAGGTCCAGAGTCCACATCCTTAGGACTCATGGAAAAGCCAGGCAGGCTGCATATAACATAGGAACTGGGAAGTAGGGACAAGAGATCCCTGGTACAGCTTGCTAGCTAGATTATAGAAGAATAGCTAGAGCTCAGCTCAGTGGAGGGCATCAAGGAGGATACCTGTTGTCAATCTGTAGTCTCCATATACACATTCATATGCACTTGTACACGCATGCACCTGCACACAAAAAAGGTCATTTTGAGAATTTGGGAAATTAAGTGGAGATTAACAGCAAAGATTTCTGGTAAAAACAGCAAGATTCTGGAGCATTTAAAAACATGTCCTCATGTCCACCTGCTATACTAAGGGAGACTTGAAAGGTACCATTATTGACACTGTGGCCAACCAGACATGGGGAATGAAAAACAGATGGGTTCAGAGTCTTAATAATGCCAGTCCTCAGAACAGTTTCATTGTTTGGCCTATCTGGAAGCCTCAGGAGGAATTGCATGCTCAGGTGCTTAGGCTCTTTTGATTTGGTCTGATATAGAACCCACCTTGCAGAGGGAGTATTCCAAAGTCTTTTGTCTTTAACAATAAAACCCTATGGGCTAAAGAGATGGGTCTGATGTTAAGAGAACTTATTGCTCATGGAGAGGACCCAGGTTTGATTCCCCGCATCCACAATGTAGCTCACAACCATCCACAACTCCAGTTCCAGTGTATTTAACACTATCTCATGAGCTCTGCAGGCACCAAGCATGCATTAATGCATTACACTTATATATTATGTATATATATATATATATATATATATATATATATATATATATATATTCACATAAAATAAAATCAATATATCTTTTTTAAAAACACCTAACTAAACCAAACAAGAGCTTTTTAAAACAGACAATTATCAGTAGTTATTTAATAGCACAGCACTCTGAAGCACAAGTATCAACTGAAATTAACAAGCAGCTGACCCTAAACCAGACCAAAACAGAAAACAAAACCAAAAAACTAACCACCACTACCAACAAACTAATCAAAACAAACACCCTTTTCCCCCCAAATCTTAAAAACTGTGAAATAGGATCATTATAGACTCATTATAAGATCATTAAATGGCTCTGATTCAGTCCTGAATTCTAAAAGGCCCCAGAAATTCCAATGAAAGTCTAATAAAGTCAGAAAACGATTTTAGTCAAGGTTATAGTTAAAATCTGAAATACCTTCCTAAGCTCCTGTGTTTGAAAAATTGGTGCCCAGCTTGTGACACTAGTTTGGGAAATAATGGAGCCTTTAGGATACTGAGCCTAGCTGGTAGAAGTAGGTCCCTAAGGATAAGCCTTGGAAGGTTATCCTATGCCTGTAGTTATCATCCTGCTCTCTACTTCCTGTTTTACCATAACATGAACAGCCTCTATCTACCACACAGTGCCACAGCCATGAACTGATCTTCTTGGTTATGCACTGAGGAACTTTGAAACTGTGAATACAAATAAATATTTTCTGTTTGTTTGTTTGTTTGTTTTGTTGTTGTTGTTCCTGTCAGGCTTTATGGTCACAGAACTATAAAAGTAATACAGTTAATAAACGAGTTCAACTAAGTTGTAGGATAAAAGATCAAATGTGGTATTGAAAATGAAATTAGGAAACGAAATGAAAGGAAGCCATTCAATGTGGAAGTGAATCAAGGAGAATAACACTTTTAGACACAAATTTAACCTAAGAATTGTGCAAGTTCTGGAATGAGAAGATTATGGGATGGTAGAGAACAAAGGGAAAAAAAGGGAGTGAATACAAAGATGGGCAGCTAAACATAAGGGCCATTTGAAAGGTCATGTGGAATCTAATAGAGTAGGGCTTCTTAAAGTATGTACATATATAAAGGCAATCTAAATGAAATTGCTAAATAATGAGGGAGATGGAGCCCCAACTGGAAATCCCTAATCACTAAATCAAGCCCCAATACTGGGAATGGGTTATGTTCAATTGAGTTGTTGGCCAAAGGGGTCCCAAAGGGGGGGGTGATATTCAAACAACTCAGGCTATTGATGAGGCTATTGCTTGGTTCTACAAACTGACAGTAATGTCCTATTGCAGAAGACAACACCTTTACAACTCATTGAACACAGAGAAGTTGAGCTGGTGCCTACATAGAGCCTTCACTCGTACAAACTTGTGTTTGTAGTAATGGAAGGTATTCTGTACTCTGCCATGGGAGAAAGATAAACATCAACCCAGTACAAGCCCATCAATCAACAATGATGAACCGCCTGCAAGATTCACAAGTGCAATAGTGGCATAAAGCTTGTAGGAGTCACCAACCAACATCTAATTTGATTTAGGGCCAATTCCATGAGATGAAACCCATCCCCAACAGTGCTCGGGTGCCCAAGAATCTAGGACTATATAGGCTGGGGACCTAGGGGAAAACCAAATACTATTGTTATCCTAAAGGAACAAAGCAATAAAATGACTTCTAATGGCATTCTGCTAAAAGCATAGGTCAGTGCCCTGATCAGTCATCATCAGAGATACTTCCTCCTACAATAGATGGAAACAAATACAAAGACCCACAGCTAGACAATGTGCAGAGAGCAAGAAACTTTGGAAGATTCCATCATAAATGGGATGTATCCATCAAATATTTTCCTTCAGCATTCAGATAACCTTGTGGAAGAGGAGGCAGAAAAACTATACAAGCTGGAAGGGATGGAGAGCACGATAAAAACAAGGCCTTCTAAACGACACTACTGAAGCACATATGAACTCACAGAAATTGTGGCAGTATGCACAGCGGTTTCCACCATTGGGTCTCAGCATTGAGAGAAGTAGATATAAGCTGCCATCCTTAACCCAGAAGTTATCTCCAACTGATAGCCCACCCAAAAATGCAAAAATATTTTTTGTCAATTGTAGTAACAATTTTATTTCTTTGAAAAAGACAGAAATACTATAAGAATATATTTTCACTGTAGTCCCAAGTGTGAGATATGGGAAGACTTCAGATTGTCCATAGCAGCTGACTGTGATTTGATTTGTGCTCTAGTAGGGGCATGATTTTGCCAGTGGCAGACAGTTTCTGTGGTTGTGTGAGGACTGTTCAGAGGGCCCCAAGAGCAGGAGCAGGTTGGTGGTGGTTGGTTAGTTGCTGCTGGTTGGTTTTGGTTGTGGTAAAGGTCAAACTTGACCCAAGGAACTTGTTTCACCTAATCTGCAGGAAGTAGTCTAATGGTAATGTTGCCCCATTTCCTTCCTATTCTATCTATCTAGTGTTATGGGGTTGAAAGGGGAAAAAAGAGGTTAAGGGTGGTAAGGGTGGAAGAAAGAAGAATCCATAAAGTATCCAAAGACCAGCTATAGTCAATAGAGTCTCACTGGGCATACAAACCATTCTTAAATGTAGGCCCCCATGGCCAGCAGTAGATGGCCAACACAAAATGAACTCAATGGCAAACAAACAAACAAGCAAGCAAACAAACAAAAAACAAAAAAGAAAAGAACCTTGTTGTTGAATGCTAAAATCATTGTTGATTGAAGTTAAGGACAACTTTAAAAAGTAGAAATGTATTGCATGCCTATTGAATTGGAAGCATTAACGTTAAGATAACAATTACTCCTTAAGTTGCTCTACAGGTTCAAGGAAATATTTTTCAAATCTAAGGTGCTTTTCTTTAAAGAAATGAAAAAGGTGATGCTAAGATTCAGATGGAAATGCAAAGGACTCACAGAGGCTAAAACAGTCTTGAAAAGAACAAAGTTGGAGAAGTCATACATTGTCATTTGATATCTTCTGTAAATCTACAGTGATCTAGATAGCACAGTTCTGCCTTAAGCATTCACAAACATAGTATAGACAAGCATAGTGGATAGAATTGAGTATCTAGAGAAAAAGCTTGACATTTTTGGTTAATTGACTTTTGACAAGAGTGTCCAGACATTTCAGGGTCTTTAAAAACCTGGTTCTTAAAAAGAAATCATTCAGATATGAATAGATGGGCAGAAAAGAAATAAGTTGTGCCCTGATCTCATGTCACTTATGTCTCATGTGATTCATAAGGTGAAGTCACAAAGGAGCAGAGATATAAGGGTAAGAACTAAGATTCACTTTTATGAAATAAGATTGATGTACTTTTTTAGAAATTAGAAATTAAATTATGATAAATACCAGCACACACACACACACACACACACACACACGCACACACACACACACTTTGTGTTGGTCACTATCAAAATTAAAAACATTTACATTAAAGAATACCATTAATAAAGTTAAAAAACAATAACAGGAGAATATATTTTCAAACAACATATTTAATAAAGATACAATTCCCATGTTATTAAATCATTTTTATAAGTCGATTGTAAAAAGAAACTTGACAAAGAGTTTTTTTTTAAAAGATTTTCCTTCTAAAACAGGCACACAAATATCCAAAAAAACATATAAAACATACTCAACATAGGTAGACATCAGGGAAGCATGGGTTAAAACTGCATAAGCTGTTGTTTGACACGCAGCAGGTAGGTTAGAATAAAAGAGTCAGTAACAAGTGTTTAGATGGATGCAAAGAGAAATGAACTCTCACATATTGCTGGTAGCAGTACAAAAATGAAGTAGACCAGAAATTCTCAACATGTAGATTGTGACCCCTTTGGGGGTTGCATATTAGATATTTACACTGATTAATAACTAGTAAAAATACGGTGATGAAGTAGAAATAAAATAACTTTATGGTTGGAAGTCACCAAACATGAGGAACTGTATTAAAGGGGCACAGAATTAGAAAGGTTGAGAACCCCTAATGTAGATACTTAGAAGAGAATCTTAATATTCTTCTACGTAAAGGTATGATACGGCCCAGAAATTCTAAAGTGATACATGCACTCTAAAAATTGGAAATATATATTCACACACACACAAATTTTAAAATGAATGTTTGGAAAATTATTCATGGAAATCAAAAGATGGGCATGACTCAAATATCCATCATTAAATGGATGGAGGAACATACTAAACCATATGTATACAATGGATTAGTATTTGGCCATAAAATGATCAAGTGGAGTCATACCTTATACAATGACCTTGAAATATTATGCAAAGTTCAAAGAAGCCCTTCAGGTCAAGCTACACATTATAGCATTTTATATGTATGAATTATCCAAGGTAGGTGAATGTGGAAACAGAGATAGGTTAACCATTGCCAGGGATGAGGTGGAAGTTAAGACAGGATGATGGATATGGGGATTCCTTTAGAGGTGATTAAAAGTCCTTATTAACGCAAGCACTGGGGATCTGAATTAGGAACCCATAGTTTTTTCCCCACTTCCTTTTTTATTTATTTTTTTATTGGATATTTTCTTTATTTACATTTCAAATGTTATCCTCTTTCCTGGTCTCCACCAGCCCCCACCGCCCTGGAAACCCCTATCCCATCCCCCATTACCCTGCTTCTATGAGGGTGTTCCCCCATCCACCCACCCACTCTTGCAGAAAATGTGATACATTTATACAATGGAGTACTACTCAGCTATTAAAAACAATGAATTCATGAAGTTCTTAGGCAAATGGATGGAACTAGAAAATATCATCCTGAATGAGGTAACCCAATTATAACAGAACATGCATGGTATGCACTCACTGATAAGTGGATATTAGCCCCAAAGCTCTAAATACCCAGGATACAATTCACAGACCATATGAAGCTCAAGAAGAACAAGACAGAAGTATGGATACTTCAGTCCTTCTTAGAAGGGGGGACAAAATACTAACGGGAAGAAATACGGAGACAAAATGTGGGGCAGAGACTGAAGGAAAGGCCATCCAGAGATGGATGGATACAGTCACCAAACACAGACACTACTGTGGATACTAAGAAGTGTATGCTGACAGGAGCCCAATATAGCTGTCTCCTGAAAGGTTCTGCCAGAGCCTGGATACTTGTAGCCAACCATTGTATGAAGTACTGGGTCCCCAATGGAGGAATTAGAGAAAGGACTGAAGGGGCTGAAGTGGTTTGCAACCCCATAGGAAGAACAACAATATCAACCAAGCAGATGAACCCTGCCCCTGCCCCCAAAGCTCCCAGGGACTCAACCATCAACCAAAGAGTACATGGAGGGACCCATGGCTCCATCTACATATGTAGCAGAGGATGGTCTTGTTGGATATGAATGGGAGGAGAGGCCCTTGGTCCTGTGAAGGCTAGATGCCCCAGAGTAGAGAAACACATATTTTTAAGAAGCTGTGCTTAGTTGCATGCATGACTGTAACCTCAGTGTTGTGTGGTGGCATTTAGAGGATCTATGGGAATTGTTGGCCACCAGCCTAGCTCTGGATTTACTGCCTTAACTCAAGGGAGTTAAGGTGGAGAGTTATAGAGCAGACATACAATGCCCTTTCTGGCCTGGCCTCTGTACACACATGCTCACTCATACACACACACACACACACACACACACACACACACACACACACACACACACATATATATATATATATATATATATATATATATATATATATATGCACAAGCATGCATGCACACATACACACACACATTCTGGAATTGATGATGATGGTTGGACAACTTGGTGAATGCACTAAAGCACTGAACTGTATGCTTTAAAAAAGGTATCTCCTGCTATGTGGATTATATCTCCCCCAAAGCTGATTTTCAATGGAGAAAGATTAGAGCATGTTTTCCTTGTTCCTGGTCATTGCTCTCAGGATGTCTGTGGAAGGATGACTCAGCAGAGTCAATATTTTCTAACTGACATAAAAAAAAAAAAAGAGCCCAAGCATTTTGTGATACAGCAATCTGTTGTTGCTGTTGTTGTTGTTTTTTCAAGACAGGGTTTCTCTGTATAGCCCTGGCTGTCCTGGAACTCACTTTGTAGACCAGGCTGGCCTTGAACCCAGAAACTGACCTGCTTCTGCCTCCTGAGTGCTGGGATTAAAGGTGTGCGCCACCACACCCAGCTTGATATAGCAATTGTAATACATAAGACATAACCATTACACAGCCCTGTTATAGACTGCATCAACCAAGCAGGTTTCTCCCCAAACACCATATGGAGATAGGATTCACTCATAAGTATAGCCAAAATGTTTTGGTGTTATCTGCAGAGCTTAAGTTGGCAGAGATGCAGAAACACAGAGACACAGATCAACACAGACCTGCGTGCTTTATACTTCATCAGCAGTAAAAGGCCCTTCTTAGATTCTTAACTGTCCAGCCTGGCACTCTCTACTGATTACCTTCAACAGATAAAGGCTTGTCTGCTGAGTACTGCTAATTGTTTTAGATTGTGAAATTTCACTGTGATTAAATTAATTAAAATCTGTCTCCCTGGCATCCAAAATAAAGCACCCAGCGTTTAAGCAATACCTTACTTACATTGGAGTGTCTTAAAGGGAAATTGGTGACTCCTTGAAAGGGAACATCTTGTTCCTATCTCAATGTTGATAAAAAATGCTGAACAACTAGAGAGGTGAGCTTTTTAGCAACTGAAATGGTTTAGCTCTCAAGTAGCCTGCCACATGTTTTTGTTGTGGTTGCCTTGGTCTATTTCTTTTCAGGCAAATATCTTTACTTAATGTTCGTATTTTATTTTACTATAATGTTAACACATTTCCATACCTTTGACTTCAGGGGAATATATTACAGAAAGAATCCTGATGAGCTGATTTCCTTGCTGTTAGAAATAACGAGATGCATTAAAAGGAAGAGATTACGTGAGAAATCTCTCAAGTTTGAACCTCAAGATTCTTTTTTTAAAGTATTTTTTATTAGATATTTTCTTAATTCACATTTCAAATGCTATCCGAAAGTTCCCTATACCCTCCACCCCCCACCCCCGTCCTGCTTCCCGACCCATCGACTCCCACTTCTTGGCCCTGGCGTTTTCCTGTATTGGGGCATATAAAGTTTGCAATACCAAGGGGCCTCTCTTCCCAATGATGGCCAACTAGGACATCTTCTGCTACATATGCAGCTAGAGAGATAAGCTCTGGGGGTTCGGGTTAGTTCATATTGTTGTTCCTCTTATAAGGTTGCAGACCCCTTCAGCTCCTTGGGTACTTTCTCTTGCTTCTCCATTGGGGGCCCTGTGTTCCATCCTATATATGACTGAGAGCATCCACTTGCCAGGCACTGGCATAGCCTCATATGAGACAGTTATATCAGGGACCCTTCAGCAAACCCTTGCTGGCATATGCGATAGTGTCTAGGTTTAGTGGCTGATTATGGGATGAATCCCTGGGTGGGGTAGTTTCTGAATAGTCCATCCTTTCCTCTTAGCTCCAAACTTTGTCTCTGTAACTCCTTTCATGGATATTTTGTTCCCTATTCTAAGGAGGAATGAAGTATCCACACGTTGGTCTTCCTTCTTGATTTTCTTGTGTTTTGCAAATTGTGTCTTGGGTATTCTAAGATTCTGGGCTAATATCCACTTATCAGTGAATGCATATCAAGTGACTTCTTTTGTGATTGGGTTACCTCACTAAGGATGATATCCTACAGATACATCCATTTGTCCAAGAATTTTATAAATTCATTGTTTTTAATAGCTGAGTAGTACTCCATTGTGTAAATGTACCACATTTTCTGTATCCAACCCTCTGTTGAGGGACATCTGGGTTCTTTCCAGCTTCTGGCTATTATAATAAATAAGGCTGCTATGAACATAGTAGAGCATGTGTTCTTATTACCAGTTGGAACATCTTCTGAGTATATGCCCACGAGAGGTATTACTGGATCTTCGGATAGTACTATGTCCAATTTTCTGAGGAATTGCCAGACTGATTTCCAGAGTGATTGTACAAGCTTGCAATCCCACCAGCAATGGAGGGGTGTTCCTCTTTCTCCACATCCTTGCCAGCATCTGCTGTCACCTGAATTTTTGATCTTAGCCATTCTGACTGGTGTGAGGTAGAATCTCAAGGTTGTTTTGATTTGCATTTCCCTGATAATTAAGGATGCTGAACATTTTTTCAGGTGCTTCTCAGCCATTCAGTATTCCTCACTTGAGAATTCTTTGTTTAGCTCTGTACTCCATTTTTAATGGGGTTATTTAATTTTCTGGAGTCCAGCTTCTTGAGCTCTTTGTATATATTGGATATTAGTNACAGTGTCTTTTGCCTTATAGAAGCTTTGCAATTTTATGAGGTCCCATTTGTCAATTCTTGATCTTACAGCACAAGACATTGCTGTTCTGTTTAGGAATTTTTCCCTTGTGCCCATATCTTTGAGGCTTTTCCCCACTTTCTCCTCTATAAATTTCAGTGTCTCTGGTTTTATGTGGAGGTCTTTGATCCACTTAGACTCGAACTTTGTACAAGGTGATAAGAATGGATCTATTTGCATTCTTCTACATGATAGCTGCCAGTTGTGCCAGCACCATTTGTTGAAAATGCTGTATTATTATTATTATTATTATTATTATTATTATTAGTAGTAGTAGTAGTAGGAGTAATAATAATAGTAAGTATACTGTAGCTGTCTTTAGACACTCCAGAAGAGGGCATCAGATTTTGCTACGGATGGTTGTGAGCCACCATGTGGTTGCTGGGATTTGAACTAGGGACCTTCAAAAGAGCAGTTGGAGTTCTTAACCACTGAGCCACCTCGCCAGATGGTTTTAGCTCCCTTGTCAAAGATCAAGTGACCATAGGTGTGTGGATTCATTTCTGGGTCTTCAATTCTATTCCATTGATCTAATTGTCTGTTGCTGTACCAGTACCATGCAGTTTTTATCACAATTGCTCTGTAGTACAGCTTAATGTCAGGCACGGTGGAACCTCAAGATTCTAATTTGTATATTCATATGCACATTTATATTTTACTCTTTGCTTATTGACTTAAGTATCACATCCTCATATGAGGGTGATATAAGCAATGTGGCACACATGATGAAGTGTGATCATAAAAGTGGATTGTAATTTAAATGTTCCCCGAGAACAAATGGTGTGGATTGCTCATCTATAGACTGACAAGTCACTTTTCAGGAAGAAGTTAAGCTACAGATCAAGCATAACTGTCCCTCCCTGGTGAACCTCTTTGGGCCACTTGAGATCTTCATACACTGAATATGTTATATTCATCTTTGATTTATCACAACAAGACATAGAAGAAAGCTTTGAATAGTCATCTGCAAACTGAATTATCTGGCATCATTTCTACATCTTCAAGAATTTAGGGTTAGAACTTCTTTGTTTACTTCTGATTTATAAAGTAAAATTCCCATGTAGATATAAACACAGCAGTTCTGAAGAATAATTAAGGTTGTCTCCAGATGTCTCTCAGTGACTGGTATTTTGCTAAAGAAGGTATATAAATTACCAATTAAAACAAACCACAGTTTTAGAATCTTGTACATATTATGTTACTGCCAGGTAACTGAGCACTGTCACAAACAAATGAAAGCTCTGAAGATTATTCTTATAAGATAGAAAGATACTGTCCCATTTTTGTCCAATGGAAGAGTCCTCAGAATGGAAACAAATAAGTAGGAAATTGAAATTATCTTAATTTTAGGAGAACTAAGCCAGGAAGAAAAATACAGTTTGAGACATCAATCTGAAGTTTAAGAGGCTAAATACTGTTCTCCAAATCTATATGGATGCCTGGGAGTACTGTAATGTCAATCAGCAATAGACTAAGACTAAGCTTCCTGAGAAACCCACAGGGAAATATGCTAGCCTGCTGCAAAGACGTCCCCACAAGGCTGGCCTTTCGAACAATAAGATATGACCAAGTGCTAGTGTATGGTTTTAAATTTGAGTCTTAAAATCCATCATGAGTATTTTCTTGTAGTCTTGTAGTCTTGGGTTATTTCATCTGGAAGAAACCAAGGCCATGTCCTGGGGTCTGCTGTCAGCAGTAACACCAAGTTGGTATTTATCTGAGTGAGTCATCTTAGATCCACCAAATCCATCACATCTTCAGTTGACTGGAACCTCCTGACATGAGAGATTCTGAGCCAGACCTTATAATGTGTTATTGGTGTATTTCCTGACTTTAGGGACTGTAGGAGACAATAAATGCTTATATTTCCTCTTTTAGAGTAACTTTAGGTGATTACATACCAATAGATGACTGTTGTGAAACATTTGAAAGGTGGTCTTGGGAGCCTTTGGTGAGAGAGGAGAGAGCTCAGTAAAGGGCGTTAGCTATGGTGTGTGCAACTGGGCCCATCCCCCTGGCAAACCACTGGGGATTTGTTAGGATGCACATGTGAACTATCTTACCAAGGGAAGGAAAATCTTGTGTCTTTGCTCACTGTCTCCCATTTGTCATTCATTTAACTTCTATGGCATCCTCAATTCATCTAAGCTTGCTAGCCACCTTGCCCTTGGGTTTCTATAGAATCCAAAGCTCTGTCAGAGAAGCAGAAAGCTGAATAGGCTTGAAACTGGGGAGCTGGCAGCATGTAGGTAAACTGCCCATGGAATCCAAGTCAAATCAGGTGTAGTGAGTGAATTACAGGGTGCCTGGTGATGTACAATGCCGAAGTTCTCTGCTATACCCATGACTGCTGTCATCGCCATACTTAGAGTGCCACTCCCCATCAATTAGAGCCAGGATTTGAGATGAAGTCCACTTGTCTTCTTCAGCCTGGAATGTGCTCCCTGTTCTTTGTTCTGTCTTTCCACTCAACACCACTTTCCACCTGGTGTGTTCTTACTTGACTCTCAAAGGCCAAAGGTTACCTACCCAGTGACCCTTCCCTAATAAGACACCCTTTGCCTGATGAAATTGGCTTCGCTTTCTGTTCTAATCCCCTTCTTCCAGCTGTTAGGGGATACTTATTTGTCTTCTGCTTATGCACTTTTGCTCATGTTGAACTTCCTTTATGTATTCTGAGTCCTAGTGTTACTCTAGCATATGTACTATACATAGTATATAGTATGTATATAGTATATACTCAGTGCATGTGAGCTGAAAAGCAAGCTAAGGAGTGTGAAGGCATACATACTGCCTCTGTAATCTTCCACAATATTCTTTCTGTAATTTTTTGTAGTAGTAGTAGTAGTAGTAGTTGTTGTTGTTGTTGTTGTTGTTGTTGTTACAGTGATGCTCACAGATAGTCTTTTATTATGGGTAACAGAAAAAAATATTTACACACTGTTGGATTGCTTGGCTTTCACTGCATAGAAGGAGTAAGCCAAGTAAGAAGAATGATTCTGCCAAGCTCATTGGGTTTGCAAACACATAATGTTCAGCTGCTGGCTATCCAACGCACCAATTAGCACATGTACTTTGTAATCTTTTGTAGGGCACTGCCTTTGTAAGGATACTTGTGCTTTTATTGACTATCCACAGCAAACAAATATAGTGGATATGTTGCCCTATGAAGTGTGGCAGGAGGTTTGGTTCCTATTATTAAGGTCTGAAGCATAATGTTTATATCTGGAGGGAAAAAATGGACCAGCCCTATTTCAATGCTGGCGTTGTTTATAAAAATGCCCAAGAATCTACCATTTCCAAACACTAACAGATGCCACTTTTTTTTTTTTTTTTTGTCCTGGATTGACCCAGGGTCCTCATCCACAGTTCACTCTATTGAGATTTAGCCAGTGTGGATTAAGTCATCATTTCCCTCAGGGCAGGACAAGGCAACATGAAGAACTTCGTGCTGGCATATTTTTCTTAGGTTTTACTCCATCAGAGGACCCCATGGCTTATGTGTAGGGCATCTATCAGTTGCTAGACCTTGAGAATCCCTTTCTAGCAGATGCCAAGAGTTAAGTGGATTTTTCCAGGGGGCATTATGAAAGGTGCTAACAGATGTTGATGTCAACTTGGTCATTAACATACTTCCCCAAAGCCACCTGAAGTCCCTGGGATAGGGCTTTTCTTTCAGCCTTTCCTCATTACATTTTAGCTCCGGTTCGTGAAACAGACCTTTGAAGAAACTTGAGAGCTGCTTTGGAAACTCAAGCAAGAGGGAGATGTCTGCAGCTCTGAAATATGCCTTTGACCTTATTTCTCATGCCCACAGGCCAGGGAAGGCACAAGCAGATGGGATTTTTTTTTTTTCTCTGAAAGTATAGTATTGCTCTTTAAAACTGAACGATTAATTCTGATACAACGATGAATATTCATAACATTTGCCACTCTGCCCATTAAAGATCCTTAAAATATGATGTTAGGAAATTCTTACCATTTTAATCACAGAACCACAAGGATCCATTTTAAATTCCCATCCGTTTGAAATTCTTAAGTGGTTTCATTTGTCCTAAAGGAGGATATAAACTGGTGATCTATGTCTTGATGCTATTTCTTCCTGAGCTACAGATAAAGAATAAGTGCTTTGGCTTCTTGGTTTTTATTTATCAGCTTAGGATTTAGTTTGGGGAGTGGTTTGGGATGCCTCTGATGTCCAGTGAAAGGGAACTAATAAACGATTCACATCAGTTCTAAGTGACTGACGCAGATCCATTTTCCCGGGTCTTGTTTTAGTTCCTTCTGTGAGTAATGCCTGGACACTCACTGCAGGGTTTTGAGGATGCCCTTCTACAAAAGCAGTCCCACTTCTACCCATCCATTACAAGTCACTCCTCAAAAGATCTGTCTAGGATATGTTTGGCATTTGCTCATCAAATCTGCCCTTTTCCCTTTCTTTGGAGAACCACATGTACTTCCCAATCACCATCATTTTAGGTACTCATCGTTATCTTATGCACCCTTCCTTTCAGGTTCTAGAAATGGTTTTGAGATTCAAGATCAGCTCAGGCTCACATTTCCTTTCATCTTAATGACTGACCTAGGAATGGATATTTCTCTGAAATTAGGCAAGTCAAACTTTTCCAGGGACTTTTGCTGAAATTACCAGGCAAGAACTGTACCTGTCCCCCAAGATCTTACATGTCAATTAATATGCTTAGCATTGTCAGGGTCTACTTTTAGCACCAAATGGAGAGAACATTGGAGAATGGACATTTCAGAAGAGAGCTAAGCCTAGTCAGAGATGTCGAGAGATACACCTTTTTTTAGATCTAGCCATGCTGGGGACAACTGAATTTGTCTTGTCACATGAGTTGGTAAGACACCTGTATGGGTATTGTTTAAGCTCTCAGAGGTGGATCTGGAACAAATATAAGCTGCTGGGACACTCTTGACAGAGTGGGTTTCCTGTCGATGTGGTCTGGTGCTGGAAATAGCATGGTTAGGTCGCTGGAGATGTCTTTTTTCATCATTCAAGTTCTTTGACTTGAACATCCGAATTTTGGCCACTGATGTGGGTGTGGATAGGTTAAACCTAGGGTTTTGTCTCTGTCCCAAACTGATCCAGGAGCTGGTATAAATTCTTTCCAGAGCTAATGCCCCTGAGTTAAAAAAACAAAATAAGACAAAACAAAACATTTATTTTACTTTTTTGCATTTGTTTTTACTACCTTTTGAGAATGTCACCCAGGAGCATTTTATTTACATAATTTCTATCCCATATTCTCCTCTTCCAATCTTTTTGTATCTCTTCGACTCCTCAACTTAATGAGTCCTTCTTAATTACCATTGTAATAGTAACATAGATATGTGTGTATAAATGTTATATGCTGAGGCCATTTAGAGTTGCTCATACATATTAGGGCTGACCTTTAGAGATTGGATAACCTATCGGGGCTCATCACTGCAGAGGACATATTCCTTCTCTTAGAAGTCATTAATTAATTGACTATAATTCTTCACCTTGGTGTGGGATTTTGTGAGATTTTCTCCATTAACATTAAGATGTCAGCTGATGTTGCCATTGTCCAGGTACCCAAGTTGTTAAGGTTTCATGGGTGCAACTCCCTGTCACTTATAGAAGATACTACCTCACAGCATTCATCCTGGGTCTCCCAATCTTACAATCTTTCCACCTCCTCTTCCACAATGTCCCCTGAGCCTTAAGTGTAGTGTTGTGTTGTAGAGAAATCAACTGGAGCTGCATTTTGTTCATTGCATGCTTACCTTTTGTGGATTTCTGTGATGGTGTCCATCTGCTGCAAAAAGAAGCTTTTAAATGAGGGCAGAAAGCTACAGTTACCTGTGGGTTGTAGGGTGTGGGATGGTGGAACGAGAATCAGAGAAGAAAGAACCCAAATTCCATTGTCCTCAGGAGAAGGATATGTGGATGAGGCTCTGTTGAGAATGTATTTGGGGCCAGCCCTGGAAAGCAACACTGTATTGGGATACACATCAACGTGTCCACTTCACTACAAAAGTAGGAAGAGAGAGAGAGAGAGAGAGAGAGAGTGATTCACCAAGTGCTGCAAACAGGTACTCCTCAACTTTTCACTCTTCATACCCTACCAAAGGCAATGCCTGGGCCAAGCCACAGGCCTGTTCTGGATCCAGTATCTCATGTGTACCTCCTCTCTTACAGCAAGTGGAGAATAAGTCCTCAGAGTTGGAGGGATGCATATCCCTTCTGTATGCAGAAGGAGCCTGGGCATGGGGCATGCGGCATGCGGCTAAGGTGTCTCTTATTCACACTTAGACAAAAGGACACTTGCCTTCTTTTTGTTGGTGATATTTTCGTTTTGTTTGTTGAGACATGGTTTCATTTCATTATGTAGCCTAGACTCCCCTTGATTTCACTAGCTAGTCCAGGCTAGTCTACACTCACAATCCTACTGCCTTGCCTCCAGAGCACTGGGATTGTGCCACTCCTTCTAGGTTAGGGGCCTTGCTCTGGACAGTTTGGGAAGTGTCACTGGAGTAAAAGTGTTAGCAGTTCAGTCTAGACATCCACATGGAGAGTGACATCCACTTTCAGTGTTATAATGCTCACTGGATGTAGTCTTGGTGAGGTTGTGGTAAACTGAATAGCTCAGGGAAGCCTTATGAATTTCCCAGTCCTCTCATCATCTCTCTTTGTCTCCTGTTATTTGTCTTTCAAGGGCTTTTCTTCTTCTGTCTGATGTTAAGATGAAACTCCAATTCTTACTTTGGCAAAAAGGCCACCACTGTCAGTAATTTGAAAGATATAATTTTCTTGAAAAGCCAATGCTTACCAGAGAAGCGGTGTGCAGCTCACTGACAACTCAGGCCACATGACCTTCAGATGGTACATGTGGTCTTTTCTACAGGAGCAGCCAACCAAGAGAGCATGCTCTATGTCCAGGCTTGCCTGCCAATTCACCCCATAGATTCACATTACAGTGCCTGGCCCACTGCTAGGGCTCTAGCCACTCATCTTCGTTGCATTAATACATTTGTGCATATTGCACAAGTAAACATAGAGCAAGAGACTGATGCTCTGCTCTCATGCATACTAACATGGAATGGAAAAATCTTTGAACCTTGAAGAGTGAAAACTTCCTGTCTGTTGCTGAGATGCTACATAGGAGCTGCTCTCTCTCTCTCTCTCTCTCTCTCTCTCTCTCACACACACACACACACACACACACACACACACACACGGATTCAAGGCTGGGCCTATATTGCACATAACCTGACTGTGCATGCTCTCCTCTTGATCACACAATGGGTGAATAGGGGAAGCTTGCCTCATTGATCAATGGGTTATTAGGCCATTTAGTATCCTTAGAATTTCTATGAAGATATTTTAATGTCTTTAGGTTCATTATATAATAGCATTGCCTTCTACTGGCTTCAACTTTAATCACTCTGCTTGGTTTTTAAAAATTGTTATCTTGGTGTATGTGTTTTGGTTATCTGGGTTTTGGTTACTTTGTAATTGCTGTGATAAAATAACATGACCAAAGCAAAACAGGAGAAAGTGCTAATTTGAGGCTTACAAAATAAGGGGATAGGAGTCTATGACCATCATGGCAAGATGATGCTGGAATGATAGCTGAGATCTCACATCTTAACCACAGCATGAAGCAGAGATGGCATATTGGGTAGGAACAAGTCTTTTGAAACCTCAAAAACTGGATTCATTAACCCATGTCCTCTAACAAGGCCATACCTCCTAATTTTCACCAATAGGTCCACTAACCAGAGACTAAGTATTCAAACATATAGGCCTATGGGGCCGTTCTCATTAAAACCACCAACACCGAAAGACAGACAGACACACAGAGACAGACAGACACACACACACACACACACACACACACACACACACACACACACACAAGAATGCATTTTCTATCTGCTGGAATATCTTGGGTATTTTTGTTTGTTTGTTTTCTTGCCCTGATTTTTTTCTCTTGGAGGAATGGGAAACTTAAACTTATTTCTTAATTCTTATTTGCTTTTTCTTAAAGTGTGATTTCTGCTTCTTGACTGAAATAGGGATAGCTTGTTTATTATATTCTTCCCTTTGTAGAGCATCCATTAGCACTAGAGGAATCACGGTTGCCTGTTGAACTGGTTATTACATGTCTTCTCAATGGACCAATTATGGAGAACAAAGCATTTTCAATGCCATCTAACTGGCACATGTAAACTCCATTGCCATTGGTTCTGTTCTGTCGCTCGCTGCTGTGTTTTACTTGCTTTGGCTGCATGTTGGCCTCCCATGTGGTTTCTAATCCATCCCAGGTGCTGAAACTCATAAACGTTATTTTCGTAGCCAACACGCTATATTAGAACGACCTCTCTTAATCTGCAGTGAATTGAGGGCTTGGTTGACATGTGTTTGCATCAATTCTTATTTCTTCATTTGAGAGCCTTTTCCATTTTTATGGACAATGCTTAAAGAGGTTATCCTTTCCTTGTTATCCACGTGATTAATATGTACTCCAACTCTTGGCTTCTGGTATCTTCACAGTGTTGAAAAGCTCTTGGTAGCTAGGCATTTTGTTTGAAGTTGTGATAAGAACTGACTTTTATGTTTATTGTAGATGAAGGGACTTTTCAGATGTCCATTTATGAATGTCATGGAGGAAGTCCTTTGTGAGCTGAAAGGGAACCAGCACACACTTGGGGTCTTTGCTGTGCTGGAAAGTCTCTATCCAAGGCTCAAAGTGAGGCTGAAAACACACTCCTGGAAATGCCCCATTCTGCACCATCGGATATTGCAGTCCTGGCCACATGTGGCTCTTGAGTAATTGAAAATGCAGCATGTGTATCAGAGAAACTAAAATTTCATTTGATTTAATAAGTTATCCCATGTGGCAACAGGTGATACTTGGGAGTCGTTGAAAGTTGATTAAGACTTCTGTAAAGTCTGTGAGTTATTCTCTTGTTATTTCTCTTGGTGTTTAAGTCAACTTGAAAATTAATAATATTTCTTTCTCTATTATGTGCTGTATGCTTTAAGATGCATGATCTCATTTAGTTTCACCTCCAACTGCAAAGGAGTGGTGATCTTACCTCTCCTTTATCGCTGCTAAAAAAACTCATATAGAAGATCATAAATGGAGTTGTAGTTGCATTCTGAGATCCCAGATTCCTTATGGGTGGTTATATTTCTCTGGAAGATAGTGAGTTATTATACTTCTTCTTGTATGGTGTACATGAAACCCATATAAATTTCTCACAAGAGACTGTCACAAACTAGAACAAACTGAGGAGCTTAGAACACTAAAAGTTACAGACTCATTCATGGCTTATACAGGTCTAAGGTCAGAGTGTCCCCAAGTCACGCTTCCACGGGCGGTAGAGGAGATAACCCTTCCTGGCGTCTCTCCTTCGACCTGCTCACTGCATGGCTTCCTCAGCATGCTAATGTGTCACTCCCTTCTCATGTCATCAACATACATGTGTACCATCCGTGTGTACCATCTTCACACTGCACACTGTGTCAGACCAGGGGCCCCTTCCTCCTGTGTGAGTTTAACTGACTGCATTTGGAATGGTTTATACTTCCATGTCTGGGGTTAAAACCCAAGCATATTGTTTTTAGGATACAATTTAGCTCAAAACAAAAGCCTGTTTGTTAGGTTTGGGGAGCTGTTTCCAGATTCTCGGGGAACTTTACATTGAGATTTTTCTGGAAGCAGAGTAAACCTAGATTGAGAACCAGGGGGGTTGGGTTGAATCCCATTCTTTTGTTTCCCCAACTGTGAACCAGGGAATGACAAAAGCTGGGTCTGGTGTCCTCTTTCTCTCCCTGTGTTCTGGCAGGCCTTACTAGGCAATCAGGAATGCAGAGCCTGGCCAGCGCAAAGCCAGTCCCTCCACAGGCTCAGCCTACTGATTAACTCCAGGGCTTGCTCTTTTTACACTTCTTGCCCCCACAACAGTACAATCCTTCTTGCAAATTCAGGAGAAGACAGGAGAGGTGGCAGCAGAAGTCACTTGACTTTGCACCTTCACATTTCTCAGTCCTTCTGAAGATAGGCCTCATGCAGCAGAATAACTGCTCCTGGAGGAAAGGAGGGCAAAGTAAAGAGAGTATACTATGCAGAGAGGGATGAGATGCTGTGACCATGCAGTACACACACAGGTAGACCCAAGGTAGTCTGAGTCCTGGTAGAGTCCATTGTTGATGACAAGCAGTGAAAGTCTGTTCCCCTCAGCCACTGTTCTGCCCTAATCCTGTTCTCCCAGCACTTCTTCTGCCTAGTTATGGACACAGAGTTAAACCAAAAACCATAGAGAAATGTTTGACCCCCCAATTGTTGGCACTCTTTTCAGACTTGGGTATTGCTTTGGAAACATTGAAGAAACTTTCCACCTTTGTTGGATACCCATGTCAACAACTTGACATAATCCCTGCACAGAAGGTAGGGAGTGAGGTGTTTGTCAAAGCAGTTAATCTAACCTGAGTCGGGAAGCTGCAATTCTCAAGTGCCTGATGTATTATTATTCTGAACAACTCATGTCCTCTTCAGCCTGCCATGTTTCAGTCTTCTACTGGAGGCCTGACTCAGTGAGGTTGGGCTTGTCCTGTTCTTTATGTATAGGATATCCTGTATCCAGGACACCAGAGGGCAAATAGAGAAGAGTTTGTGATTGTATCTCTTCTTATAGACAGATTAGGTATTTCTAAATGACATCTACAGCTAAAATCCTAAATTGTACATAATCTGTAGAGACAGAAGATGGTGTCTTCTGCTGTCCTCATTAGCTGCCGAGTTCTACACTGACCTGCCCAGGTGGCAGGAAGGTTATTTGCTCCCTCATATTATAAGTTATGTGTTGCTAGTTTCCTTTGAAACCAATTTGCTTAGACATATGCAATGATTGGACAAATGTATTTTAAAGTCATTGTCTTTTAATGGGCATTAAAACGGGTTATTGCAGTTATTGTAAAAACATGGATTCTTCTTTCAACTTACAGAATATACCTGTCTCTTAGCTTGGAGTTCTCAGGGTGAAACTTACTTTCAATTATGACTTTGTCAATTAAAAAAAAAAAGAGTCTAACAGAAGAGTTTAACTTAATAAGTAATTTAATAGTCAGTCACGGGTTAAGCTACATTTTGACAAGAATAAAAGAAGAGCCAACACATAGCAGTGGTTTAAGGATGGTTCACATCCTCTTTCTTGTATTTCAGAAGAAGCCATCCATCCAGGGGAGGCATGATGGTCTGTGGTCCTTCCCACACTGATATTTTCTGTATTCACACACACCTCCAGGCACATTTGGTGGTCCAAAATGGCTGCTCGCTTCCAACCATTATGATTACTTTCTAACCAGCAGTAAAGAGAAAAAAATATGTACAAAAGGAACTCCATCTTGCTTAGAGAAAAAAAATGTCTAAAAAAAAGTTCTGCCTTGCTTAGTTCTAAAAGTTGTATACTTTTTTGCTGATATCCAGAAATATACTTAGTGTTGAGCTTATGGCTCCTTAGAAGTGGGGCTGAGAAAGAAATGTAGGGTTCACTTTAGATGAACTGTGCACAGCCAACAAAGAGGTGTTCCTTCATTGGAGGACATGTAAAAGGGAGACGTTGGTGGCTTCTGCTTAGGCATCCTGTTCCCATCCAACTGAGATGCTGGATAAGCCAGAACTGCCCAGGCTTCCTGCACATGCCCTCTATTCTCTGACCCCTACTTGTCTTTAGAACCTCATCTGTCAGTAATCTCTTCAAAAATATCCTACTCTCTCTGAGAGACTGAATCTTTCAGTTTCTCAAACTGGTCTTTCCCAACACCATGATGTGTGCATCCAATTCCTCCAGCTTCAAATGCTCCCATCCTTATCTTCCACACATTTCCTGTTTATGTGACACATTTCATTGCTATGACAAGGAAACCCAATAGAAACAGCTCCAGAGAGGAAGGTCATATGTTGGCTCTTGGCTTAAGAGGGTTTCATTCATGAGTCTCCTGATTTATGGCCATGGGGTCTGACTGAGAAAAGTAAGGGAGAAGCCTCGTGCTATGAGTGCATAGTGGGAAAAAGCCAGTCACTTCAAGGCAAACAGTTGAGAGTGACATAGGCCTGGGACAAGACATATCTTTCCAGGACATGGTCCTAGTAGCCTACTTCCTTCAAGAAGTTCCCCAGCTTGCGCAGTCTTACCACTTCCAAAGATTCTGTTCAGAGCTAGAATCCATGAGTAGGTTAAGGCATCCTTGGAGGTAAGCCTTTATTACCCAATCTCTGAACACTGCTTCTATTGGGGAACCTCTTCTTCAGAAACTTCATATCAAAAAGCATTACATTGTTGAGCCAGTCTGGCCTATCTTCCAGCTCTTTGTATAATTTCACATGTTCCAGGCACACTTCACTAGCCTTGGGGTCTACAAGGTCCTGTGCTTACCTACATCCATGTGGCACTTTGATCAGCGCTGACTATTATCTTCAGTTATATACCTGTATTAGGAACTTTTCTATTGCTGTAATAAAACACCATGACCAAAGCAACTTATAAGAAGAGAGGGGTTATATTGCTCATGACTCTAGAGGGATAAGAGTCTGTCATGGCAGGAAAGTATGGAGACATCACAAGTGGAGGAGAAAAGTGAGGCCTCATCTCTTCAACCCACAAGCACAAAGCACAGAGAGAGAGAGAGAGAGAGAGAGAGAGAGAGAGAGAGAGAGAGACAGACAGACAGACAGAGACACAGAGACAGAGAGAGACATAAAGACAGGAAGAGAGAAAGAAAGAGACAGAGAGATAGAGAGACAGAGAGAGAGAGAGAGAGAGAGAGAGAGAGAGAGAGAATAGTGAATGGTACAGGCTTTACAATCCCAAAGCCTGTTCCCAGTGACATTCTTCCTCCTGTAGAGCCACAAACATCCTCAACCTCCCTAAACAGCACCAACTGGGGACCAAGCAGCCATACATCTGAGCCTATGGAGGAGCATCCTCATCCGCTACAATTCCATCAATTTTCATGACGACTTTTTTGTTTCTCTACTAGACTGCAAGCTCCTTGAGGGTAGAGCTTGTGCCTATGTCTTTCATAGGCAATATCATAGGTGTCTATCAGGGTTCAGCAGACCATGAACCTTCAATAAATGTGTGTTGAATGAATGAATGAATGAATGAACAAGTGAGCAACTGCTTCAGTATAAAATATTTGATAGTTTGAAGTGATGCATTATAGAGAATTAAATGGTGTATGTTTGGAGTACATACAGATGTCTGAATATTTAAAGCAAAAAATTGAATCAACCTAGTGAATGAATGTGCTTCTATGAAAGATCCTATTTTCTCTTCTGCCATGATTTCTCTTTTATTATTTAGATTTAGCTTAATTGTAAATTCAGCCTACAAATTGGTGAAAATGGCTGTTTTTCTTTGGGGAATCAATTCATATATTGGTTAGCTTCACAGTGTTTCTAATTGGTTATTTTGGCCTCATTTTGATCTGTTCATTCTGATGAGGGAATGTGTTTTGTATCCACTTTATGCAAATAACTTCATTCATAGTTTGTCAGTCTATACTTAGAAATACAGATAAGAAGACTTACTGTCCCTTACTATATACTGCTTTGAATAGACCACACTGTACTAATATATTTCTATGGGCACATATGTACTGCATAGACATATACGCAGGCAAAACACTCCTATATATAAAAACAAATTAAAAATTAAAATAAAGTATTAATATGAATAATGGTCCCGAGGCAGAAAAATGTATCTGGTAGATTATGGCAGGTGAGGATAAAACAAGAGAAGCAGACCCAGGCGTTCTCACAATCCTGCTTCCTGATGAAGCTCTTCAGTCCTGAGTGGCTGACATGGTCTCACACAGGTGCTTGTTCGCTGTACTAGTAGGTTAGCAGCCCGCCTGGCTGTCCCTCTGTGCTCTGTCACCTTCTGTGTGATCTTCCTCTAAAGCCAAAGAAAGAAGAGGTCCTATTTTATATTAACTCCTGCAGTCAGGAAACAAGGAATATCCCACCCCCAGCTACTAGCCCTAATTTGTAATTCTTATGCATGTTGTGATAATGGATGGAAAAATGACTTTGAGGTAAAAATATCATTTTCATATTTTTGCAGATACTTTCATTGATTAAGTCTCCCTATTATACTCTCATATCAGAAATGTAATTATTTGTCTCTCTTTGTCTCTCTCTGTCTCTGTCTCTCTCTGTGTGTGTGTGTGTGTGTTTTGTGTGTGTGTATGTCTTTCTCATGTATTTAAGGAAAATGGATTTTGAGGAGAGTCTTGAATTGCACTTTCATGTGATGTTTCTTGGGTTTTCAGAGCATGAGGAAATGTCAATGGACTCCAACCCCCCTCTTTTTCTGAGGAAAATGCTCTTCCTGTATATATGGAGACCTTTCAGAAATGCTACTAGTAGTTCTTGATGGAAGCCACTGATTATTTATACTCTAAAAACCATTTCTCTCTGCAAGGAGTAGCGGCATTACCCTTGGACTAGATTTTCTCAGTGGATGCTCTAGAAGTCAAGTTTCTCATGACACCTTCAAAAGGAAGTAAAAATTCACAGTATGTCCGAACTTCGAGTGAAGCGTTAATTTGAAGACACCCTGGCTGAAATAGCAAAGCTCCAAGCTGAGTCCCAGGGAATCCTGGGAAAGGGCAGCACCCTCTGGTGGTCCAGGAAGCTGCTGATATATGCACATCATGGAGCAGTCTTCATAAGACTGATGAGGAGTGAAAAATGAAGGCTCTGGTAGAACAGAGTGGTCCATTAATCAAGGGCATTTGGATCTTTGAGCTTTCCGTGTGTGTGCTGGAATAAATTAAGGTAAAAGCTAATCCATCACGGCTACTGCAAGGAGCAGGTACATAGCCTGTAAAGTAAAAGGCAAGGGAAAGGGTGTGCATCTGCAGGTGGGGGTGGGCTTCTTACCCCAGACTCAGCTGAAGTAATGAGTGCCTGGAGGAGCGTCTGGCAGCCATCAAGCTGTTGGCTTGTTGGTATCCCAGTCTATGGGCCCAGGAGTTTGAATTAATGGGAAGAGAGGGAAGACTGGGATATGTAACAAGGCACAGCATGCAGATTGTATCAACACCCACGGGAGTGGAGAGCTTAGATGTCATTAGAAAAAAAATAATCTGGATGGCTACAAAGATTGATGACAGAGAAGAAAGAAAAGGAAAAGGCCTTTTGAGAGTGCTTTTGCCTTGATCAAGAGGTGATTTATTTACTGTTTCCCATGGCAAGGGGCATAAAATGAGTTTCCTGGGTTGGAAAATGGCCAGGGAAGGGTTCAGATACAGCAGTCTGTTAGGGGCCGAAGACAGTTTCCTGAACTTGTTGGCCAAACTAGTATGACAGCTGAGCAGTGTGAATCTGAGGAGTCTGCAGCCCTGTGGGAGGAAGGACAGACATGTGGTGGCTGAATGGCAGGATGATTTAGAGAGAGACTGGGGAAGACATGGAACCAGACCAAACACAGGATGCTGGGAGGGATTTTTCCCAAGATACTAACTTCTATTCACTGAGATTTAACCAAGAAACTTTGGGGGCTGGGGAGGTAGCTCAGTTGGTAGAATTTTTGAGTGGCATGCATGCTACAGGATATTTGTTTATTGTATATACAAAACCTAACTGCTAGCAAAATATAACAGCTTAAATAGATAATGCATTTGTCTGATACAATTAGGTGTGTCCTGAAGAGACACAGTTTGGATATGCCTCTAAAAGCCTCTGCAGATAAGGATGTGAAAGAATGGAAGGTTCCTGCCTATTTTAAGGCAAGTTGCTTGGGATAGGTCTTGTGGTCTTTGCTCTGTGACCCAAGGCAAAATCAGCTGGATAGCCTTGAGCTGCCACACTGTAAAGGTGAAATGGTTCAGTCCCTACTGATTTGGCTTCAAGCTCCCCACCAATGCTGTGATATGGATTAGCCTGCCAAGGGTGTAGGGGAAGAACTAGAGATTGCTTTTATAAGCAGTTGGGCCTTTGATAGAGAAAGCGGCTGGCAGGACACAGGTAAAACAATATTCTAGGAAAGAGAGCTAAGGAGGCCTCTTGGGTCTGGAGGTGCGCAAGAGAAAGGCAGACTAGCTCCAAAGAATGACACAGATAGAAAGAGATAAAGAACTAGCACTGTATTGTAGGATGAGGCTGTACATAGATACATAGAATATAGTTAAGAAAATAAAGTTACCTCACTGAGTTTGAGGGTTTTTTAAACCTCAGTTTATCCCTCCCATGTCTTTATTGGGATAAAGCCTGGGGTCAGTCTCCAGCACTCCATAATTCAAGTGTGGTGATACAACTGTAATCCTAGCACTCAGGACACAGAGATTGCAAGATCAGACATTCAAGGTCAGGTTCAGGTGCATAAAGAGTTAGAGACTAGACTGGGCTGCACGAGGCCCTATCTCAAAAGAAAAGAGTGTATTATCTGAGTTATTCATCTATTAGAATCTGAGGTAAACGAAAACTGTGCCCATGGGCCACTCAGCTATGAGATGTGTGTTCTTCCTGGATTCTAATAGATGGACTGAGGCCCAGAGTAGCCGAACAGTGTGTTCAAAACCACAGTCGAGCTGAAACGAGTCAGTTGTGATTTAAAACACGTGACTCAGAGTTCAGACTAAGCTTCTGCCTTGCCTGAGAAACAGCCTACAGACCTATTTTCATAGGTATAAGTAGAGGTATGTCCTACTGTCTCAGGTAGCAATTACAGGGCAAAAGTGAAGGTTGACAATTATGCTGTTTCCTATATGCTTTCTTTACTTCATGACCTCAGCTCCTCGGCCTTGGCCTTCGTTTTGTTTATTCTCTTCTCCCTTTCTTTATTTGTACCTACCTCTTAGAACGTGGCTTTTTGTAGGCTTTTCATTCTGTCTTGCTCCTTGTTTATATCCAGACAGGAAATTCAGAATAGTGATTAAAGGTGTAGCATCTGATGCTGGGCTGCCTATGTTCAAATCCTGGCTTCCTGACGAAATTTCTGTGCTTCTGTTTCCTCCCAGTTTACTTTTATCTATGGCTAAGAAGTCAACCAGCTCGCAATGTAATAGCTTAAAATTATCACAATCATTTAGTCGCTCACAGTTCTGAAAATCAGCCCAAGCTTGGCATGTGTGGATCTGGAGGTGTGCAAGACCTCTGCTCTGTGTGGACTGCTGGGGAAGAGAATCTAAAGGGGACAGGTGGGAAGGCTAGACTGGAGCTACAGGAGTAGCCAAGGTGGCTTGCTTCATAGCCTGGAACTCAGTTGGGACAGATAGAACATCCAATGGCTGACTGATTCCCATTCCCCACCCCACCCCCCTTGTCTCTTCACATGACCACTCAGCATTCAAAGCCTATGCTTCTCTTCTGGGGTCTCAAGACACTAAAATCAGAACTTTCCAGTGCACAGAAGGAGACTAATGCTGTTTTTGCTTATTTGGTTTTTGTTGCTATTGTTTTGTTAAAGAGTGTTGTACAGCTTTACTAAGGGCCAGAAATGGCCTCCTTCTGATGAAAGCAATGACACATGGGACAAGGGTGGGTACGACCCTGGGAGGGGATTATCTGAAGACAGTGTACTTCAAGGAGGATAATTGATCATCCCTAATTGTGTGGTTGATGTATGTGGTTCACACAGTGAACTTTCTTATTTCTGACAACAACTTAATGAGCTTTCTAGAGGAAAGTATAACCAATTATAGCTCTGGGGTTCTCTGTGAGTTCTCAGTGAGTATTTGGAGCATGGTGTGAATTTAATGGCACAATTCTCATTATAAGACAAGTAGGTATGTAAAAGTAAGAAATTAAAAGCGTCTACCAGTTAGTTATGATCTTCACCTAAAACTCAGACATTTAAGACTTTTAAAATGAGCTACTTGAAGAGACTCATGATGTGGTTATTATAGACAGTATGGAATGGATTTTGTTCAGTATGTTTGGACAGTCCTGCTTTACATATGCAATAAAGAAGTGGACATACGCAATAAATATGTTGATGACCTTGGTTTCTGAGATTGATCATGAACCCTGAAGAGATTCCTATCATCCAAGAAAGACAGAACCAGGCACCTCAACAAATCCAGACACATGGTGAAGTCTGTGTAATGTTACAGATATCAACAGACTCTTTTCTTTCCTGCAAAATTCTGACAAAACGTCTGTCCAAAGATTTTCATGCTCTACACCAGTCTCGGTTCAGCACTTTATCCTTTAGACCACCTTCATGGACAGCTCTTGTTTGCTCATCTGACATAAATGAATTTAAGCAAGCACACTTAGACACCTTCCCTCAGTCGCTATTCCTTCATGAACAGCCAGTGAGTAAAATTAATCTAGGCAGGAAGGCAAAGCACAGAGGAAGAGTACGGGAACAGCTTCACCAGCACGCTTAGAGACATTTGACATCCTGTTTAGGAATCAGTTAAAGACTCAGCATTCTAGAGGGATAAACAGAAGGATCATTTAACTGTTGACTGTTGACTTACCATGTCCTTTCTTGGTGACTTACAGGCAATTTATCATGCCCAACTTTCATCTTTAGATCTTATGTTTTTGTGAAAGGAGGCTCCTTTATACTTCTGTTGTTAGTATGCACAATTACTACCTGCTTGATTTGAATATGGTAGTTGTAGTAAGAGAGATAGTCCCTGAAGTATAGTGCCATAAATTATATCGATATTTTATTTCTCTCCCGCAGAACAGTCCAGAGTAATTATGACATCTAAACTGTGGTGTGTTCATCTCTGGGCCCAAGAAAGTGATTAGAACAATTGCTGTCTTCCAGCCATTGCAAAGACAGGAAAGATATGTAGGGAAGAGGAGCAACCTTTATAAAGCCGAATCTACAAGTCACTTTCATTATTACTACTCACCTCCTGTTGGTCAGATTTGGTCACATGTCTGTAGTAGATTTGAATAAGTTTGGATAAAGTAGTCTCCAACAAGGCAGCTATATGTCTTGCTAATTCCTGAGTTGATTGTAGAGTATCCATCATCAAAGGAGAAGATACTGCAAGGTTATCAGTAATTCATAATCCTCATTATTCACTGAGGTCCCTAAAGGTCAATAGTTGTACTCTTTAAAAAAAAGTTTCTTATTACATATTTTCTTTATTTACATTTCAAATGTTATCCTCTCTCCTGGTTTTCCCTCTGAAAATCCTGGATTTCATCCCCTTCCCCCTGCTCATCAACCCACCCACTCCTGCTTCCCTATCCTAGCATTCCCCTACACTGGGGCAATGAGCCTTCACAGGACCAATGGCCTCTCCTCCTATTGATGTCTGACAAGGCCATCCTCTGATACATATGTGGATGGAGCCATGGGTCTCTTCATGTGTACACTTTGGTTGGTGGTTTAGTCCCTGGGAGCTCTGGGGATTCTGGTTGGTTCATATTGTTGTTCCTCCTATGGGGCTGCAAACCCCTTCAGCTCCTTCAGTCCTTTCTAACTCCTCCATTGGGACCCTGTGCTCAGTCCAATGGTTGGCTGTATTTGTTAGCCTCTATATTTGTCAGGCTCTGGCAGAGTCTCTCAGGAGACAGCTGAGGTTTCTGTCAGCAAGCACTTTTGGGCATCCACAATGGTGTCTGGGTTTGGCAACTGTGTATGGGATGGATCCCCAGATGGGGCAGTCTCTGAATAGCCTTTCCTTCAGTCTTCGCTCCATACTTTGTCTCTGTATCTCATCCCATGGGTATTTTGTTCTCTCTTCTAAAAAGGATCGAAATATCCACACTTTGGTCTTCCTTCTTCTTGAGCTTCATATGGTCTGTAAATTTTATTTTGGGTATTCCAAGCTTTTGGGCTAATATCCACTTATCAGTGAGTGCATACCGTGTATGTTCTTTTGTAATTGGGCTACCTCACTCAGGATGATATTTTCTCTTTTTCTTTTTCTTTTTCTTTTTTTTCTTTTTTTCTTTTTCTTTCTCTCTCTCTCTCTCTCTCTCTCTCTCTCTTTCTTTCTTTCTTTCTTTTTTATTTTTGAGACATGGTTTCTCTGTGTAGCCCTGGCTGTCCTGGAACTCACTTTGTAGACCAGGCTAGCCTCGAACTCAGAAATCCACTTGCCTCTGCCTCCCAACTTCTGGGATTAAAGGCATGTACCACCACCGCCTGGCTAGGATGATATTTTCTAGTTCCATCCATTTGCCTAAGAAGTTCATGAATTCATTGCTTTTAATAGATGAGTAGTACTCCATTGTGCAAATTACCACATTTTCTTTATCAATTCCTCTGTTGAAAGACATCTGGGCTCTTTCCAGCTTCTGGCTATTATAAATAAGGTTGCTATGAACATAGTGGAGCATGTGTCCTTGTTATATGTTGGAGCATCTTCTGTGTATATGCCCAGGAGTCATATAGCTGTGTCCTCACGTAGTACTATGTCCAATTTTCTGAGGAACTGCTAGACAGATTTCCAGAGTGGTTGTATCAGCTTGCAATCCCACCAGCAATGGAGGAATGTTCCTCTTTCTCCACATCCTCACTAGCATCTGCAATCACCTGAGTTTTTGATCTTAGCTATTCTGACAGGTGTAAGATGGAATCTCAGGGTTGTTGTGATTTGCATCTCCCTGATGACTAAGGATGCTGAACATTTCAATAGTTTTACTCCTTTAGCACAAAGCAGATGATCCCTAAGTATTTGCTCAACTCAATCAAATATTATCAAACAGATCTTCCTGAATTTGCATCTATGCTCATTTATCACTCTTCAAACATTAGTTCCATGATATGATTCTTTGCACTGATTCACCTAAAGATTCATATTATAGCCTCCACAAAGAACCCATTCAGTCATGGGCAATTAATGCTTATGAAATGTTCACCATGTCCCCTATACTTTGCTACTCTCTGGGCTTGCAACAAACAATGTGGCTGATCAAATCTTTTTCTTCTAGAACCTTCATCTACTGAGGGTGACAGATATCCAAAATTTGCTTCTAAATAAATAAGTTATTTAGAAAGTAGGCAAAATCTAATATGGAACCTAACTGGCTTTGGAGGATCAGGGTACACTTCTCAAGAAAAACCCATGTTTGAATCTAACCAATCAAGAAGGAATTATTTTGTTTGTTTGTTTGTTTGTTTGTTTGTTTTTCGAGACAGGGTTTCTCTGTATAGCCCTGGCTGTCCTGGAACTGACTTTGTAGACCAGGCTGGCCTCGAACTCAGAAATCCGCCTGCCTCTGCCTCACGAGTGCTGGGATTAAAGGAGTGCGCCACCACGCCGGGCTAAGAAGGAATTATTGATCATCTTTTTATTTTATTTTAAAAAATGTTTGCATGTATAGGTGTATGTTCATGCATGTGTGCCTGTGTGTATGCCTATGTATGTGTGTGTGTGTGTTCATGCATGCAAGTAGGCAAAAATGTGGCGGCCAGACACATCAATGTCAGCTGAAATTCCTTTCCATGAAGTCATTGCTTTTAAGTACCGCTAACCTTTTCCCTAGAGACAGGGTCTTAGTATGTGGACCTGGTGGCCTGGAACTTGTTATGTAAACTAGGTTAGCCTTGAGTGAGAATATAAGCATGTAAAATCACACTTGACATTTTTTTATGTGACTTCTTAGGTATCAAATTGGGGTTCTTGTGCTTATAAGGCAAGATGTTACTGAGCCGTCTCCTCATCGGTTATTGTATATCTTCTCTATTCTGGGTTCTTTTTAAAGGAACTGTGGACAGAGAAGGGGCAGGGTAAGAGGAGCCAATGCCTCCATGAAAAGTACAGGGAAGACCATGTCCATCAAAGGAGATGGCATTCATATGGACATGGAGAGGACTGCGGGGAGGTCCAGGAACATTCAAGAACCTGAAGGAAATTTGCGTATCTGGAGCCAGAAGAGAAAGATGCAAGAGAAGGAGAATGGAACAAAGCTGGAGAAGCAGAGGTCTAAGTCATGAGCAGCTTTGCCATCCGGGCTAAGAAAGCCTGTCTTTTTTTCGGTAGGCACTTAGAAGGCTTTCAAAACTTAAGACAAGAAAGGCCATGCCTTCATTCATTTTCATCTATCAGATATTTGGGAGGTTTATTATGTGCCAAGCCTTGACTAGGTAGTAAGAAACAGATATGACAGATACCTCTGAGACTAATTACACTCTGATATCGATTTTCTTGTCTTTAACAGTGAAGCCCTTGGTTGTTGGTTAGGTCTATGAAGAATAATACATTATCAGCCCTTCCTTGAAGCAGACAAACATGGCAAGGTTAGGCCAGCGAGATACAAGCTGAAGTATTTAGAGGGTAGGGCCCTTGCTTGTTTTCACATCACGGTTTGTTTCCTGCTAGTTTGAAAAGAGAAAATCTGACTACATCCGGAGGTAAAAGCCTTGAGGATGGCAGAGACATTAGATAGAGGTATAGCACCTTGGCAATCTGGGAGCCATCCTATCAGCCCAGGACCATTTATTTACTCCTGGACCACTTCTATATGAGAGTGAAACAGGCCCATAATCTGTTGACATCAGTGTTAGTTTGGATCTTCTATGACTAATGGTCCTCTTATCCGGTATAGTAGACAAGGTCTCAGTTCTCCTTAGTTATATCCTACTGTGGAAAAAGTAGGTCACACATACACACACACGCACACACGCACACACACACACACACACACACACACACACACACACATACACAAGAAAGATGGTAGGAATTGGTCACTGTGAGAAAAGGAGTGTCGAGCAGTTCCCTCATGGAAATGCTTTGAGAGTCTCTCTGCAAATGAGATATTCCTGGGGATGGACTTCAGAGAGATCTCCAGGAAAGGTATGGCAAACAGCGCAAGAGAGAAGATTCTCTCCTTATTTTAGGAGATAGAAAATAAAGGTTTATGTGGCCATTATGCGCTTGGGTCTAACTTCACCCAAACATTTAACATACAAATACCAGAAAAGGCATCTCATATAGAAACTCCAAGGATATGAACCCTGTAAGCTTGCTTCTCCACATTTATAACACCCACCAGTTTTCCCCTAGTCTTCAGGTGCAGTGGAAGCTGCCCTGCCCTGCCTTTGACCTGGGGCCAGAAGTGAGTGTGCTTGTGTTTTGCTAAATGACAGACTTTGTGGTTCCTCTAGCCAACTTCCATTTGGGAATCACAGCTTTGAGGCTAGCACAGTGGCATTATCCCCTGTTAGAGCTGATTAACCTTTTGGAAAGCATTTAATAGATGTTTAGGGCAAGAAGGCAGTGATTTACTTGGGGCCTTTCCCACAGAACACTCATGCTTCTTTTTCTTAGTATTCTGAAATTATGACTTCAGTTGTAGGGCCAGAGTGTTTAGTGTATACAGGCAAGGTTTCTTTCTTGACTTTGTTTTTGTCTTCCCTGAGTATCGCTTTTTTAAAACTTCATTTTAAAACTTCATTTACACACACACACACACACACACACATGCACACACACACATATACACACATGTACATGTGTGTGTGCTGTATTGTTGGTATGAATATAAGTAGGTGGGCTATCTACTGTAGCACATACAAAAAGATTTTAAGAGCTGAAGTTGAAGAGGAGTGCTGGAAAAATAACTTTGCCTGGCCATGACAGGCCTATTGTGAATTTGAACTCACAGTAGCTGTGACTAAATATGCAAGACCTATATAAGGTCAAGGCAGTCAAATTCCAGGATGGATAAGGCTGAGCCTCACCAGGCTATGTTTCTGACCAAGGAGCTACTGGCAGTTGATGGCTTCTTGGGGAGGAAGTGTCAGTTCTTTGGTGATAACTGTGGCTTTCATTCAGTGGGAATGACAGGCAGCATCGCTCTTCTGATTGATTGGGGAACAAGAAAGGCATAAGCAATTGTGTTCTGTCAATACAGTGAATAAGATGCTTGACTTTGAGTAAGCTGAGATTATTTCAAAGACTTTTGGGTATGGCACATCTGTAATGCTGCCACTCAGGAGACTGAGACAGGAAGACCATGAGTGTGAGCCCAGCCTGGGAAACACAGTGAGACCCTAGACCCTGTGTCAAACAGAAAGAGTCTTGTAACTGGGGACCATCTGGATACTTAGTAAGGCTACAGTACCTGCCCATCGCTTCTGACTTGTCTTGTGGCTCTGTTCCACACTTGTCTCTTAACTGAATTTTCATTTTCTATCAAGTTACATCACTATCTAATATTTACTAGGGAGTCTAGAAGAAATGACTGAGACCGTGATGATAATAACATTGGAACTTAAAAGTATGCTTCATGTACTAGATAACAGATTTCATGATATACGTGTGAGAGCGCTGAGAGTCGGAAGAGTCTTCCCTTGGCTCTAAGTCAACCCTTGGATTTGCTCATTTGGTAAATAGTAGCCTTGGTGGTGACGGTCCCAGTGCCAGGGCAGAGGCATGGGTGATTATTGTTGTATTCCAGTTGTCTCAGAACATTGAAACATTCCATCCAGAGGGAATGATCATGAAGAAAAGAAGAAAACAACTCAAAATAGCTTCAGGAAGTTCCTCCTGAAACCAACCAAATTTACTAGATCCGCCACCCTATCCCTCAGCCCCATATATATATATATATATATATATATATATATATATATATATATATATATATATATATATAAAAAGAGTGAAAACTGCTGAGAGCTGTTGGACACATCCAGCAACCTAGATGAAGCAGAGACCAGTGGTGTTGCCTGGAAAGGAACAGAACAACTAAACCACAATGTGCTCCAGGTTTCTAGATTTTATGAGATATCTTATGCTGGAGTGGGCTTTGATGATGGGACTGTCTACTCCTGCAAGTAAACCCTGACCCATATTCCTATAAGTGAACCAATAAAACCCATTGGTTCACCAAGTGAACTTTGGTGCTGTCTGTTACTGGTCTGTAGTCAATTCTCAATCTAAGGTGAGAAGATATTGTTCATGTCTCCCTATAAATAGTGTTCACAACACTTGTGAATGTGGAAGCTGATGGACCAATTATGCAGTTAGACATTAAAAACAAAAGATATAAAACAGAGCTTAAGGATGACGGAATGGAGAATGCATGGTGATTTAAGCATGCTCTGCCACTGTTATCTAAGTAGCCTTAGGAGGCAAGTCCCTTAATTTCTTTGCAGTTTATCTTCCTCATCTGTTAAAGTAGAGTAAGAGTACAGTGACAGTTAAGTAACTCTACACATGGGATGCATTTAGCCTAATTCCTAGCACCTAGTAAATATTAAGATGTAGCTTGCAAGTTTATTACTGATAATGATTCGCCATTGAATGAGCAGTCTGCACATCTTAGACTCTTTGGTTTGGCAGCCTCTGAGAAAGGGGATATGAACAAAAGTTCTGTGCAAACAACAAAGCTGTAATGCAATATCTTTCAGGAGAGATGCACCATCTGGAAGGCATGAAGTATAAAAGAAGCACGTAAAGGATCGTCAGAAGAAGGATGTCCCAGTAGTGTTTAGGGAGTTATGCAGCAGACAGTGTTGTATGCATTCTGCTCATTCCACCCAGGGGATCATGGGTAAATATCTACAGCCTGATCCTTTTCAACAGAAGTCAATTTGCTCCTGGATCTCTCCCCTTACAAAAGGGATTCTTCTCTACCACTCAAAGAATAAACCCTGATTTCCTTGGTCTAATTAAGGCATTTCCTTTTCCAATCTACTATTTTGGATAAGAATGTATGGGGACTAGTGTAGCACTGAATGAATGATCACTCATGATATGCTCACAGCCATGTCAAGGACCCCAGTTTCTCAGATCCTGGGGGATAACAAGGCCTCCTTCCAATCTGAGCATGGATGTTGACATTACATGCAGAAAGTATCAACTAAAGCTTCTTCCTCCTGGATGACAGGAGGCTGAAACCCTATTTCCCTACCAAGATGAGTTAGCACACTTTCTCATTCAGTAGTATATAATAAATGCACTGCATATCTGGGATGCTGGTATGTCTCTACCAGAGTGCAAGGCCTACCTGCTCCCAGCTTTCTGTATGTGTGCCTGCTATTCTTTCGTTTCCAGTAGCATTGATTAGGTAAATTGATTAGGTCATGCAGTTTGCTGCAGATGTTGTCTTGGTTAGATTTGCATCACTCTGACCAAAGTATTTCACAGAAAGAACTAATGGAGAAAAGCTTTATTTTGGCTCATCGTTTCAGTCCATCGTGGTAGGGAAAGTATGGCAGTGAGAGTATGAGATGGTGGCTTAGTGACATGATATCAGAGAGGAAGCAGAAAGCCCAAACTAGAGCCAATGACAATCATAATCTTCAAAGACCTGTGTCTCCTGACCTAGCTAGCTAGCCCCATCTCTTGAGTTTCCATAGCCTCCAACAGAACTCCTGGGGAATAGGTGCTTAGAACATTGGGCCCATGAGGACATTGACAATTCAAACAATAATAATAGGCATGATACTTAGTTCTGCCTAATAAAAAATAATAACATTGTCTATGGGACTTCATAGAATTTTTCAAGAAGGTTCTAGTTTATTCTTGAATTTAGAAGGAGAGGGTCTATTTCCTGCTAGAGTGTATTTGTTCCATATATATAAAGCCTGGAACTGCATGGCGCCATCTTGTGATTATGGAAAGGTAATAAGCTATGCATCTTCTGTGCTGAGATTTGATGTCATCTCAATGCCTTATACAGGGATTTTTTTTTTTTTTTATGCACACGACAATCTTAAACTCCACATGATCCTTCCAAAGTTGTCTTCCTGGGAGACATGGATCCTGACATCATTCACAAGACTCCTTCTCTTGGCACTTCAGCACTGAAACATATAGTAGTTAGGTTTTGCTATTTATTATTTTTAGCCAGTGTATGCTTGTGAACTAATCATGCAAAGTATTTTCTACAAGAGAGAAAAAAAAATCCAAAGGATAGAAGGTGTTCTTCTTAAGTATGAGTGATAAAATGGAATGAAGCTTTTGCAGACCAAATACCTGGATCCTTTTCTTTGATCTGAGACTTGGTATCTGTGAGCTTTAGACAAATTACTTTTCTTTCAGCCTTTGACACATCATCTTTAAACTGCTGTTAATAACAGTGAATTCGCCCTCCCCTTGTAGCAAAGATCAAGTAAGCTAGCATGTACAGGATGTACAGTGACACTTCTGAAGTGCTATAGGAATGCAAAACATTGGTGACACCCCTCTCAATTATGCCATCCTGTCTCAAGTCCACAGAAAGAAAGGGGCCTCATGCTGACATTTTGGAGTGCTTTGACTGGTGGCTTTATTTTCTCTCCTAAATCTCTGATTCACCAGAGGAGAAATTAAAATTGGTTTCCATTACATAACATAACAAGAACTCAGAGTGATTTATCCTTTTTTTCTTTTTGGAAGTATTAAATCAAGTAAAACTCAATAAAAGGAACTTACTCAAACCCTCTCAGCACAATAGAAAAGCCTCTCCAGAATTTTCTATGGTCTCTATTGCATAGGTACAATATGGGGAAGTTTAAATACCCATCTCCCTGGTGAGAGATAGAATTCAACATATAAATATAGGAGGATGGTGACCACTTGGTGATGTCGGAAAGATGGTTTCCAAACCAGATATCAGAAGAATGAGATCTTTTGGAGACTGAAACTCACTTCAAAGGGAGTTAAAAAACATTAACAAAACACCACCAACACCGCTTTAGCATGTGCCTAAAGAGAAGCCTTGGCGTGTCTGTGGAGTGGCTAGGCTCTTTTCTTTTTATGTTGGGCTTTCACTATTTTTCTATGTGGTACTACTCTCTGGCTAGCAATGAAGTTGGCAGAGTTCTGAGGTGTGACCATTGAAACAAGATTTTTCAGGGAATCCTAGTAAAAACAGAGAAGAAAGAATTTAGGATTTGACATCTCAGGGTCTGATCAATAGTGGTGATATAAACCTGCCTGGTAATGAAGCAGGACAGAAAACAATATGATCATATCTAAAAGGGACTTCCAGTGGCTGGAGAGTTGGCTCAGCAGATCCTCAGAGCATTCATGAAGGCTATAACTCCAGTTCCAGGGTATCTGACACCCTTTTCTGACCTCTGAAGTCATATACTTGACACAGGCTAAATATGTACATATATAACATTTAATATATATATATATATATATATATATATATATATATATATATATATATATTAAAAGAAACTTTCCAAATAACCACTTGGTGGTATGGAACGGGTAGGCCTACATGAGCGCCAGGCTCTTTAGGGCATGTGGAGAAAGTGTGTGGGTGCAGTTTGGGATGCTCCAAAAATCTGAATTATTTGAAACTTTGGCTTCCTTCTCAGGTAAAAGCATCTGCTTCCTTCTTTCTTCTCTTTAGCTTGTGTTGCACCATGCAAAATTGAAAGGTACAGTGCTTTGTGATAAATAACTTTCTCTCTTCCTGACTTTATCTAAGGAAGATTTTGTTTGTTGCGTACTAATATTATATGCTGTTAGACTCTTTGATTGGTGAGTTTGACCCAGGGTGGTACAAACAAAGGAATACAAATAAATAAATGCAAAATAAATCGCTGATGATACTTAGATTTCCTAAAGAGAAAATTACTTTGTGGCCTAACAAAATTCTGCAATTTTATAGCCAGAGGATTCTGGGTTGTGTGGATATAACCTCTCTTTGTAGAGAGTATCTGTCAGTGCCAGCACTTCCCGATTCAAAAAATGTTCCAAGGAAAGAAAATCCATTCCCTGGCAAATGTAGGGATGAGTCAGTGGAGGCCTGGCACATTCAAAGAACCAGTTCTATAGGCTTTGGGGCAGTATTAACTCAACTGCTTCATGATCCCGCAGCATGGACTACACATGTGTCCCAGCTGTGAAAGGCTCTTCCTCCCTCCACGCTGCTTTTGTGGAGGAGGTTTAATTCATAGACTGCTTCTTGGTTACCTGTTTTTAGGAGAGCTCAAAGCTGCATGAATATTTAACTCAGAACAGCAAGCTTGCTTTCAGTGGAAAAAGAAAATCACACCATGGTAAAATTGAAACCCCCAAATTTTTTGTATATATACGAGATTCTATCATATGTATAGGTTATATCTCACTTTCTATAGGACTTTAATCCCAATTTTCCAGGCTCTCTTGAGCACTGCTTTTAGGTACAAGGAAAGTTAGTATACAGGTTCTGGCCAGTAGAATGTAAGATGGAACTAACTATTTCGATATGATCCAGCAAGCTACCAAACACTATGCACACACAAATCAGATAAAGTTTATTCTTCCTTATTTGTAAATTCCCCAAATTAAGTTAAAATGTAAATGTGGCACTTTAAATCACTGTGACAATCCTTACTAGGCTCACTGTAGAAATGAATTCCTTGCAAATAAACCTAGACTACAGAGCTCCACAGTGAGCTATAGTGCAGGTAAGCTGAGGTTGAAGGGGCGTCCAAGGGTCTGCTTCCTGATTCAGCAACACCTTGAGCATCAGTGAAAAGCAAAACCCTTGCTGAAGAGTGTCTGAAGGACAACGGCTCAGGGTAGGCAGTTCCAGGAAAAACAGGCAATGGCAAGTGTCAGAATGGGAAAAGCAGCTTGTGTCCCAGCTCACTCTCCCGTTTCCACAGACTTAACACCCGATTACTTGGGCACTCTTTCCTGCTTCGAAAGGATATTGTCTCAGAATCCCACTCAATGTAAAGCTCCAGCAAGCCACTACCAACTTCTTGACTAGGGCATTAGTTCTGCTCTTATTTCTAAGCCCCTATTTCTGCTCCAGTTCATTAAGGTGCTCATCTGAAGCAACTTTAGTATCTGAGAGTGAGTGCTCACTCAATCTCAATATGTGGAAGAAAGACTCCCTTCATGGGATCACCTACTGATGTGAAGCTGTTAGAATGGAAGGCAGCCAAGGAGTCAGTTGGTTCCTCTTGAGATTGCTGTCTCTAAAACCAGAACCACTAGAAATGACTAAGGGATGTGTTGATATGACTATAATTTCTGAAAGAGAGGGGTGGGAGCAACGTCAAAGACAGATAAAGAGAGCAGCAAGCAGAGAGGGAGATAGAAAGACAAACATACAGAAAGACACACAGCCTTTTAGTCTGTGGCCATACACATCAATAACCTAGTTAATACAAGGGAAATGAAAGTCAAAACAATAATCCTGGATCATTCTCCCGGGAAAACCATTCACCAGCAGTAGACAGAGACAAGATAGGGTGATGCCCTGACTATGCAGGAAGAAATGCCCCGAGTGCCACTTTATATACAAGAAGCATTTCAGGTGTGTTAATATTCATATCTAAGAAAATATACTATGGGGAACGAGGGGTAACAACCAGAAAGTTTCAGATGCCAGGAAAGCAAGAGCCTCCCAGATTCTGATGGGGATGATATTAGCCAAAATACCCCACAAAGGGGAGGGAGAACCTGTCAAGACCATATCCAGAGGTTAGGCATGGCCCCCTGGTTGAGGGATGGGGCCACTCACCCACCTCCAAAACTTTAACTCAGAATTGCTCCTGTCTAAAGGAAATACAGGGACAAAGAGTAGAGCAGAGACTGAAGAAAATGCCACCCAGAGACTGCCCCATCTGGGGATCCATCCCATTTGTAGCCACCAAACCCAGACACTATTGCTGATGCCAAGAAGTGCTTGCTGACAGGAGCCTGGTACAGCTGTCTCCTGAGAGGCTCTGCCAGATCCTGACCAATACAGATGTGGGTGCTCACAGCCAACCATCGAACTGAGCACAGGGACCCCAATGGAGGGTTTAGGGGAAGGACTGAAGGAACTGAAGGGGCTTTATCTGGCATCATTGGGAGGGGAGGCTCTTGGTCCTGTGAAGGCTTGATGCCCCAGTATAGAGGAATGCTAGGGCAGTGAGGCAGGAGTGCGTGGGTGGGTTGGGGAGCACTCTCATAGAAGCAGGGTAAGGGGGGATGGAATAGGAGGTTTGCAGAGGGGAAACCGGGAAAGGGGATAACATTTGAAATATAAATAAAGTGTTCAATTTAAAAGAAGAAAATGTACTATAGCTACTCAACTCAACAGTTGTATTCAATTTTCAGTAACTATGGTTTGGAACTTCATTTCAGAACTTCTGTCCTAAACCTCATTTTTTGAAGTGCCTATAAATACTGCAATTAGGAAAAACCCTGGGATCATGCACCAGGGAGTATGACCCTAGACTAGCCAGGAAGCACCTCTTTTGCTTTGTTCTGCTGAGAAAGAATCCCAAAACAACTTAGCATTATTCCAACTCGGTTCCTAGAGCAGCCAAAGGTGTTTTTGTCCTCTTCAGCTTTGTGGGGTATGAGCTCTGGAGGAAGGACACGTCAACATTAAGGGTAATTCAATCTTTCAGAGAAAAGACAATGGAGGATCAAACAGAACCCAGAGTCTCCTCCGGAGCAAATAGAAAACACCACGAGTCTCTCTGCCCCCCAGGCAGATTGATGACCTGGTGTCTGGTGAATGTGAAGATTAACACTCCCCAACCTCTATTGTCTAGACCTGGCAAAGTCAGAAGATTAATGTCAACAGGGAGGCAGCCTGCACTGGAAGCTGAAATACAGATCTCACCTTCGACTGGGCTGTAGATCAAAACAGATTTCCATTTAGACTTCTGCAAGGAGGTTTTGCAGATCGGAGAGAGATATCTATGTCAGAGTGAAAGGCAAGGCCAGAAAAGAGAAAGGGCAGTTAAGAGCCCAGGTGGAAGCAACCGCAGGCATCTCAGATCTTGACAGGGTAACAGTGGCTTCCCTTGGCTCAATGGGAAGGTAGGAAGGAGAGTAGAGAGCCTGTCATGGTTACACCATTATTCCTCTTACGAAAGGCAGAGTGTTGGCTGCCATTTAGCTTCTACTCTTTAGGATTCAGGAAATTTTCATTGAAAGAAAATTGAGAGAATCAATTTACCATCTCTCGTTTTTCTAGAAAAAAAATTAGATTCATTTATTTCACAGAAGGTAGGAGGACTACGATTAATGCTCGTAAAATGCACTTTGCTAACGTGGTAGCATAGAGCTGGCTGCAGTCCAGGACAGGAGTAGACAGTGGTCCTCCTGCCTTCCCCTGGAGGAGTCGCCACAGGCAGGTTGTGAGTGGCTAGCAGCTGTAATTCATTCCTGGTTTAGGTTGTTTATTATTTTTCATTGTTCACTTGTTTACTTGTTCTCTTTTCGATTCTGAGCTGCATGAGTGGAGGAGGTGAGGCCTGTCTGCTGTTATCTTTGTCCTCTTGTATTCCTGTTCTAAACCCTGGACCAGACAGAGCAAGCTGTGACTATTGAGTGTGTTACAGAAGGGCCTGTAAGATCTCTCTCTCTCTCTCTCTCTCTCTCTCTCTCTCTCTCTCTCTCTCTCTCTCTCACACACACACACACACACACACACACACACACAAATCAAGGGCAGAAACCACTGTAGGAGTTTGAATCTTAGAAATGTGCTGCCGGGCATGTTGGCGGACGCCTTTAATCCCAGCACTCAGGAGACAGAGGCAGACAGATTTCTGAGTTCAAGGCCAGCCTGGTCTACAAAGTGCGTTCCAGGACAGCCAGGGCTATACAGAGAAACCCTGTCTCGAAAAATAAACAGAACAAAAACAAAACAAAACAAAAAAAGAAATGTGCTGATACAAAGTGTATCATAGAAGGAAAGCAAGGGGATTAGGTGTCAGACTGCACATGAGGCAGAGGCAGAGGCAGAGGCAGAGGCAGAGGAACGGGGACTCTGGGTTGATTTATGAACCAGCTCTCTTTGCGGAATTGTTCTTTGTGAGGCAGGGTTCAGTGTGCTCACGTTCAGAATCCTGCCTGACTCCAGTTCATTGAAATCTTCTGCTGTTTCACAGAGTCTGGCTTTTGCCTGTTTTGGCAAAATATCTTAATTATGTCAGAAAACTTACTGGGCTTGACCTAGAGATTCTGTCAAGGCAGAGTGGTCCGACTTCCTCTCTCGAGAGTGAGTGAAGCATTTGCTAAGGAGAGAGTCCACATTTTAAGATCGTCAATGTAGCGCGGATAGCACCTGGGAATTAAAAACAACAATGCAAGTCAGGGGGTTGAAACATTAATGACACTCATCTTCTTTCAGAAAGGGATATTGGAAAAATATATTCAATAACTGACATATAAAAAAAGGAGGCCAAGCATAATTCAAATGTTTCCAATGTGGACGCTTTCTGAGTATAGCTAAGTAGGTTTTGAACGTAGCTCCTGAAACTGCAGAGGATTCACCGTCACCTTATCTGCAAAGTGTACTTCAAAGTTTTGGCACTGTGCAGTTCCCCAAGTTGACGTTCTCTCAGCTTAGAAGCCCTTGGCTGAGTGCCACCCTGCATAATGCCGTCTCTTCACACTTGCAATTAAAATAAGCTAATAATTTAGCTTAACAATCTGCTGCTGCCCAAGAAGTCCTCCTCAACAGGCTGGGGGTTTGCATGCAAACGGTTAGTCATTAGCCTTCATTCTCCATTGCTTACAGCTGGTGTTCATATTGTTCAAAGCAAGTGACATCACGGGGGTTGTTAGAGCAGTGGTAGTACACTGGTTTCTAATGATTTTAAACGTCTTCTGGAGCACTCTATTCTCCACTACCCCCCCTCCCCCAAGATAATTAGTTTGAAATCAAAATTATTACTAGTTTGAGAATTGCCAGCAAGAATTCTTGTGCTCTGTTCGTCTTGGTGAAAACAATTTATAATCAGTACTATTTATAACGTGCTGTTAGCATGCCATGGTTTTTGATATTCACTCCAGAAAAAATTACATAAGCCTTTTCTTCTTCCAAAGGAAGGTTTTAATCAGGGATTTTTCTCTTGGGTTTCATCATTCTGACTTAAGAATGCCCACAAAAATCATGGAAACCAGAGTACTTTCAAGTCCTCAGAAACCATGCCTCTTCTGCACCTCTTTTCCCTTTCTCCCAAATGGCTACCCTTTCCCCTCTTTCCCTTCCCTTTCTACCGCATCCTTCCTTTGCTCTCACCTCCTGTCTCTCCATCTTTCTCTTGTTCTTCTCTAAGTCACCTGGCTTTGAGAAACTTTCACACCTCACACGAATTTCCCACTTGGAGGTCATATAATGAAGAGTGAGGGGGTCTTAGGGGGAGCACACCAATTTAGAAGCAAGAGCTAGCTTGGTAGAAGAGACTCTAACACACAAAGTTGTAAGGGTGGCTTATGTAACTCCTAGCTCTTCTCCATCTTATTTATGCATTTGGCTAACAGATACTTACTGAAGTCTATGTGTGCCAGGTGGCTCAGAACTTGAAATACAGTACTCAAGGCCAAGGAGAAGCAGTAGTAAAGAATGATGGTGAAATTGCAGTTGTAACTGTAATTGTGAGGTATGTTCTCATGGAAGAGCTTGGGCTTCCATGGGCGCATAACGGAGCAAACTCTCTAGCTGCATTGCTTGGGGTGAGTTTCTTGAAGGCAAGGACACTGACCCTATGACTTGGAGGATAGAATTAGAATGGTGGTGAGCAAATCCACATTGTTGGCATTTAGTCTAGGCTCCGCCCCACAGTTACCTGGCAACAGCCAGGTGTGCCTGACTCACTATAAAAGGGGCTGCCTGCCCCCTCCTTGCTCTTCTGCTCTTTCTCCCTTATCCTCTTCCCCCTCTCTTCCCATTCCCCTGCCCACCTCACTCCACTCAAGTCTGGCCTCTACTCCTCTACTCTCTCTCTCTCTCTCTCTCTCTCTCTCTCTTTCTCTCTCTCTCTGCCTTTCTCTGCCTCTACTCCCTCAACTCCCCTCCCCATGCCCTGAGTAAACTCTATTCTATACTATACCATCCTGTGGCTGGTCCCTCAGGAGGAAGGGATGCCTTAGCATGGGCCCGCAGAGGCACCACCTCGCCCCACCTGACTGCACATCCACCAAACACATTCCCTCTCTCCTTATCTTTTTTTATAAAACAACACACATAGTTGGGCCTAACAACAAGACCTACAGTGACAAGACTGGTAGATGGGTGGGATAGTAAAGTCGGCAAGAAAATGGCCTTCAGGAGCAAGGGAGCTAGGGAGACATCTGTTGGTAAGGGACTAGGAAATTTGTCCTAAGAATTTTGACCTTAATCCCAAGAGTCCCATAAAACCATTTAAGCAGAAAGTCGACAGCACCCTGCACCTCTCAGCATTTTATTTTCCCTTTAGACTTCCCAGTCTTGGTGTTTGGCCAATTTCTTTAGTGGATTTGGCAGCTGAGGGATAAGTGCTTGGGATTAGTGCATTAACTGTAATTAGAGTTTAGAGACCGACACTCCAAGCCAGAAAAAACGTGCTGACAGTGGGGCAGGAGCCGAGAACTGAAAGGTAGACAAAAGGATGTGATGACCAGGTCTGGGGCAGCTTACTTAGGAAAACTTTGACAGCAGCCCTCAACCTGACATGACTTCCCACCTTCAAAGTTCCTACATAGCCTGTGAAACCCTTCAAGCAGGGCAGCTTTGATAAAGTATTTCAAAAGCATATTCAAATCATTAAATTCCCACCACTTTCTTATGTGGAAGACTTCAGTGATAGCCACACCAGCAATTATAGATAATAATTTTTTTAAACACAGCCCGTGTATGTGCACACACACACAAACACACTGACAAGAAATGTGCTAAACTTGGTCAAAACAGTGTGTGTTTGTGTGTGTGTCTGTCTCTCTCTCTGTGTATTTTAAAATTCTCTTACCATAATCTAAATGCCACTTTGGAGAGAACAGGTATTTTAAAATCAGAAATTGCTTTAAAATTAGCCACATGGTAATATGTCCAAGTCAAACAGGGCAGCATCCAGTCAACGGGACACCAAAGGCTGTGGTTAAGTTAAATTAAAAAAAAATGTTGTTTCTAAACTCCTAATGTTGAGTTCAAATAAAATATGCACCAAAAAAAGAGCAAAAGAGGCAAGAAGGGTTTCTTTCAAAAAAATTATTGTTTTCCTGATCTAAAAATTATTTTTAAAATAAATGTTATGAGAGTTATTTTCATACATCTACATTGCTTCAGCTCCAAAAGCTACTCTTTTCATGACTCATTTTTTTGTCTTGTAACTTTTTGATATGTAGACATTACACAGTACAGCTGAAGTTCTACAGTTATCATATTTTACAAGGTGCTGTACGATTTCTTTTTGTGCTATTAAAATTGATCTACTTTGCTGTGAGCAGATATTGGTGCTGGCTGATCTTCAAGCAAGTCATTCAACCCCACCCGAGCCCTGAAATCTTCTGACGGCTGTTCTAGATCCACCTGTTGGAAGTTATCTTCACTGCACTGTTCCTCACCGTTGCCGTAGAAACACACGGCTGAAGTCAGCTCCAAAGATGCCAAGCGCATCCTTTTCTGTGTAACTACATCAAAGTGTAGTGTGGCCCTCACTCCTGATCATATCATTAAGTCATTAAGCTCAGAGACTTGTGAAAGCAGAAACCCGGTGAGATCATGAAAGATTCTTCTAATTCGAAAACGATACAGGAAGGTAACTGCACATTCTGAGATGATGAAGTTGTCTTAACGTTTCAATGCTTTCCTCTCTTTGCAACCTTACAACGTAAGGAGAGCAGCAAATGTGTATCCAATGTGAGGATCTATCACATCTGACTTCACATGAAAATTACAATCAGCAATAACCTTCGACGATAGTTACCAGGAAATTTTAGCCTTTTCTGAGGTCTCCCAAAACATGGTGGATGGAGACACTGGACAGGAATCCTTTTGCAAATATGTTTGGCAGTGCTGCTCCATAGCTATCTGTAACCTCCGGCCTCTCTCCTTCTGTCTTCATTTTCTTGAACTTCCCCTCAAAGTGTCAGTGCTGACATTTTCTCTCTGTGTGTTTTCTCCTGACTAACCATTTCAGGGTGCCTGTTTGTTTAGCCTCTCTCACCCTACTGTCAGGTCTCTTGCTCAGCCATTGCTAGGATACATCAAAATTAAGAAGACTGCACATAAGGACCTTCCTCCTTTGCAACGTGAGGAGGCTGGGGAGGGACGTCCCATTCTTGGACACATGTATGAACCACCTCGAGGGGTTCTTGTTAACAGGCAGATTCTCGTTCAGCTTTGGATGCAGCCTAGGCTGTGTGTTACTTGGAGGCTCCCAGGAAAGTCTGTTACTGCAGATGCCCAGACCACACAGAGAAGATCTGGGGCTTAGAGCAGCTACAGTTGATACCCAGAGATAAGGCCTGTTGTCAAAACAAAGCTAGACATACTCCTTGAACATAGTGATGATGCCTGTTTCTTTTCTTCTTCTTCTTCTTCTTCTTCTTCTTCTTCTTCTTCTTCTTCTTCTTCTTCTTCTTCTTCTTCTTCTTCTTCTCTCTCTCTCTCTCTCTCTCTCTCTCTCTCTCTCTCTCTCTCTCTCTCTCTCTCTCTCTCTCTGTTTTAAGCTATAGCCAGATATGTGGTTCCCCTATTTATTTATTTTTTTCTTGATGGTACCAAACACAGTAAGATCTAAATATGTGGTGTTTTCTTTTTTTCTCTCCATGCCTTTCTTAACACTTGGAATGTTCAAGGTGCCATATTTCTGGAAATAGCCCCATTTATTCCAGACATGCGTGTATCTGGCATGTGATTTACGTGAAACCAGAGGCACTGAAGTGCTTTTGTCTGACCCTTACCGTCTTCAGAGATCCATTCTTCACTCCCAAGAACATCCTACCCACACTTGGCCATAACTCATTTCTGACAGGCCAGTTTGGATCTTAATCACAGCTCCTAAAGCTTTAGTTAACACAGCTCCATCCATGGACTTAGTCAGCAAGCTCTCCACTCCATCACTGTAGCCATTGATCAAACCACAGCCACTAAATCATACAGAGCCCTGGCTGAGCCCTGGAAACAGTGCCCATTCTTGATATTGAGCTATCCAGGGAAGCTATTTTCTGTTCTTTTTAAACATTTACTTACCAGTGTTACTTAAACTAAGTTATTTCAGAAGGACTAAGCCTTTTTAAAAAAAAACAAAAAACAAAAAACAAAAAACATAGCTTTTTGATAACTGTAACACATGCCTTTTATTTGTAAAATGTAAAAATTTGGATCTGGAGGCCTATAATATAAAATGTAGAATGATTTAGTTTCCCTTTAATTTCACTGTCCTCTTCAAAGGTACACACACTCAATGGTTTTCACTTCGATCTGATATAAACTGTGTCAGATACATTAGCTGCTAATTGTATACCCATGTACTCTTTCCAATCCCAGTTTCCTTACACATTAAGTAAGCTATGGCAACAAGACCCAACACACACTGTCACTCACAAGCTATATACAGTAGGAACATGTATTATTGCTGGGATGATTCAAATGTTGAGGACAAGTTCTCTTTGAGTTTTCATCCTTTATTTAAAAGCCCAAGGAACTGCCATCACCCAAATGATATGGATGGGAACTCTGCCGTCTGGAACCTTTAAATGGATGATAAATTAGAGTTCATCCATTGGTTTGCTTGTCCATAGAAGATAATTAAGTCTAACTGTGGGCTTGATGGAGCCAAGAGTCACACGGGAATAAAGTCTTGCTGTAGGCACACCATTCCTTGGGTTGTGCCCTGAACTGTGTGAGAGCCAAAAGGTGAGCTGAGCAAGTAGGTATGCATAGTGTCTCTGCTCATGACTGTGGATGGGACCAGATGTTTCAAGTTTCTGCTGGCCCACATGGAATGATGGGGCTGTAACCTGCAAGTGTAAGTCAGATACACTATTTCTCCCCTAATGTGATTTTTGTGTGTGTGTGTTTCATCACAGCAGCAGAAATGTTATTAGCACATTATGTGCATACAGTATATAGGCCATGAACAAAACATTATCTTCCTTGTGTGTTTCTACTAATATGTTACATGTGATTAGTTTGGAAAGCAAGCACAACTGTAACTTAGCACCTACACCTATAATTCTGATGTCTGAGGCTACTTTTTTGTTTTTTCACTTCATGGCTGTAGCTATCAATCCTTGTTGATAGCTAACAACTGAAGTAAGGAAGCTGTATCTTACAACTAAAATCGGCATGTTTATCTTCAGCTGTTTAAATACTCTGATAACACTTCTGTATGTGTCTGTGTTCTTATGTTCACAGGCATTTACAATAATTATCTTTATGTTTAGATGTGGGACAGTAGAAGATGGAACTGCTAGTAAGCACCCAGTACTATAACAAGCCACTGAGATAATCTAGTTACAAGGAGAAAAGCTTACTTCTATCTTTTTAGATTCTTAACTTTTATTATACAGAGAGCCATAGCATGTAAATACATAACATATTTAAACATATCCCATTCATACCCCGTGACTTTCTCTTTGATTCTCCTTCCTATTGTCCCCTGTGTTCCTCCAGGTAGTTTTGTTTCTCCTTTTGTGTCATTTACACACATATGATTTTATAAATCTATAAAATTTAGGATTCCCAAATGCAAGAGAACGTGATGTTTGTCTTTCTGAGATTGATTTAATTCAATATGGTGGTCTCCAGTTTTCCTGAAGGTTAAATAACTTCTTTCTTCATGGTGGAATTGTGCAAATAAACCACATGTTCTTTAGCTATTCCTCTTATTACCGACGTGGGCTTGTTCCATAACTTAGAATTGTGAACAGTGAACATTTGTGGTCAAGCGTCTTTGTTATCTTAACTTTGGATCTTTCAGAAAACAAACAAACAAACAAACAAACAAACAAACAAAGGAGTGGTCCAACTGGGCCATGTAGTAGGCATATTTTTTAGCATTTTGAGGAACCAGAAAACTAATTTCCGGAATGACTAGACTAAGTTTACCTTACCACCATCAGTGTATAGGGTTTCTATGTTAGAATTTTCTCTTTTTTTCATTCATTAATTAATTTACTTTATATGCTGATCTGAGCTTCCCCCTTTTCCTACTCCCCCCTTTCCTCTCCTCTCCCCTCCCACTTCTCTTTCTCCTCAGAGAGGGGGAGGCCTCCCATAGATATCAACCAGCCTTGGCATATCAAGTTGCAGTAGGACAAGGTACATCTTCTAGTGTGGCTAGACAAAGCAGCACAGTTAGGGGAAAGGGATCCAATGGCAGGCAACAGAGTTAGACACAGCCCCTGTTCCAGTTGTTAGGGAACCTACATGAAGACCAAGCTGCACATCAGTTACATATGTGTAGGGAGCCTGGGTCTGTCCCATGCAAGCTCTTTGATTGGTGGTTCAGGGTTTGTGAGTCCCCGTGGGCCCAGGTTGGTTGGTTCTGTAGATTTTCTTGAAATGTCCTTGGCTTCTTTGGCTCCTTCAGTTCTTTGTGGCTAAGACTTGTATCAACAGGAGATATGGAACATGAAATGGCCACCTCCTATAACTAGGCAATACTTGCAATGAAGGTATAGGAACACAAACTCACCCACAAAACCTTCAAGCCAAAATTTGTTCAGCCTACAAATATACAGGAATAAAGATGGAGCAGAAATTGGCAGAATGGCCAATCAATGACTAGCCCAACTTGAGATCCATCCACTAGAGAAAGCCAACCCCTGACACTATTAATAATATTCTGCTATACTTGCAGACAGGAACGTAGCTTAACTGTCCTCTGAGAGGCTTCACTCAGTAGCTAATGGAAACAGATGCAGAGACCCACAGTTAAACATTAGGCAGAGCTTGGGGAATCTTGTGGAAGAGGAGGAGAAAGGACTGATGGATTTTCTTAAAGAACAGAACTGATACAATGAATACACACACACACACACACACACACACACACACCACATATAACTGTTAGTACAATGGTTGTCTCTCAAAGGAAAGACCAAGAATCTGGTAAATGATCAGTCCCTGAGACTGAATGTCTCAGCTGTCCTAATCCGGTGCTGGCATCCTAGGGAAGTGCTTGAGAGCTGCTGGTCCTCCGTCTATGCAGGAGTCCAGAAGAAGGAAGTTCTAATACTAGCAAAGGAATACCTCTGCAGCAGGAGAGATGAACTTGTCAGTGAGAGTGAGGGCAAGCAGTCAAAAAGCCAAATGCTTCCTTCTTCCATATCTTTCTCTGTGGGCTGCCACCAGAAGGTGTGGGCCAGATTTAGGATGACCCTCCCCAACTTAAATGAGCCAATCAGGAAAATTCCTCACAGGAGTGCCCAGCTCCTTGTGGTTTTAGTGGATTCCAGATATAGCCAAGTTGACAACCAAGATCAACTGTCACAATTCCCTCTGTGCACACCCTCCCTAGCATTACCTGTCTTTTGGGTTTTGTTTGTTCGTTTGTTGTGCCTGTCATTCTGAGTGAGCTGACATAGGTTCTCAGCTTAGCTTTTCCTTTGCATTTCTCTGATGGCTAAGGATGTTGGCCATGGCTAAGGATGTTGGCCATTTTATTTCAAGTCTATTGACCATCTGTCCTTTATCTTTTGAAAACTGTTTGCTCTTTCATTAGCCTATTATGTTGATTGGGTTGTTTCATTGCTTTTATAGTTTGGGGTATATGGATTTTATTTTATTTTATTTTTTTGTATATTGCGGATATTAATATTCTGTCAGGAACATAGCTAGCAAAGGTGGGGAGAGGTGTATTTTGTCTCACAGTTTTAGAGACTCCAGTCCATCATTTATTTCATCCTTTGTTTTGGGCGTGGTGCCGTGTCCTGGTAGTAGCAGGTGTCCACATGAGTGCTGTGTCTGAAGAGGCACTAGGCATCAGAGCTCCCTGGAACTGGAGTTGTAAGCTGATGTGGTCTGCATAATGAGGATGCTGGGGATTGAACTCTGACTCTGAGTAAGAAGTGTGGGCTCTTATCTGCTGAGCCATCTCTCCAGCCATCCTCCATTAGAATTATTATTTTCAATTGTAAGCTGTATTTATTTTATGTGCATGAATATTTTGCCTGCATGTATGTGTACTACATGGGAGCGCACCGAGTACCTACAGAGGTAAAAAGAGAGTGTTGGATGGCCTGGAACTGGAGTTGTGGATGGTTGTATAGTACCCTGAGGGTGTGGAAACTGAATCCCAGTCCTTTTTGAGAACAAGTGCTCTTAAGCACTGATCTAACTTTCCACGCCCCATTTTAATAAACAATGATCTTTGGGAATAATTCATTGTCCAGAGCATAGTAGAGATATTCTTGAGAGGCAGGATAGCAGTATGTATCAGTTGTATATTTTATCTTGTTGCTCTAACAAAATACCAAACAGACATAACTTAATGGATGACAGATTTATGGTTGTTCAATGTTTTAGAGATATTCAGTTAATCATTGAGGGAAAGACATGGTGGTCAGAGAGCCTCATTGTCTGCAGACCAGGAAGTCGAGAGCGTAGGCCAGAACCATACTTTAAAGTATCCCTCCTATTGGTCTACTTCTGTCAGCCAGACCCTACCTCCTAAAGGTTAACCAAGGTAAGGATCAAGTGCTCAAAGCATGAGCCTTTTGGAGGCATCCCAGAATACACCATAGCACATTCTCATGTTGAAAAAAACCAAAAAACAAAAAACCTTTACAATTGATAAATTAATCAAAGCATAAAAACACACGGGATAATGAAATAACTGGAGGGAGGAATGGGGGTTCTTGTCCTTACAGGAACACCACAGAAAACACATGTGTGTTTCTAAAGGTATTTTTGGTACACTAATGATTAAAAATTAAGGCAGCTAAGTCACAAAGAAGGCACAGAAATGACTTTATATATCCATATTCCAATGAATTTCCAGTGAAGAGTAATGTTTCTATATTTTTATGAAAACTTTAAGAGGTTAGAGTTCAGTTATCTATGGCTTTTATTATCAGATCAGACTTACAGGGCTGTGAACACACATAAGGAAACAGATGTGTAGTGTATTCACATCAGCAGAACTGGAAAGACGTGAATACATATCCTTCTAGTTCTGCTCTGTGAGGTTAGGGGACTCTGGTCTTTTGTGATGCTTTGTTTAAAGCACCTTACTAAGGTAGGGGTGACTGGAACTTGGTGCAAGATACCCCAGACAGAGACGCTAAGGAATATTGGTATGTTTTTTTACCCACTATATCATTGTCCTAACAAACATTCTGATTTTCGGGGAGAGGGACATATAAGACAGCATTGTATTCTCTTTGGGTGAGACAGGAAATAAATCTGTAAAGCCCTCTCATCACAAAAGTACAGAGGGGCCAGGAGGCAACTTCTAGCAGTTCTATTCTGGAATCAGAAAAGGGAAGAGAAGAGAAGAGAAGAAGGTGGAGGCAGCAATAAAATAGCTGTGGAGGCAGCGCTGTGGGCCCAGGGGCGGCACTGTGGGCCTGGGGACAACACGGTAGACACGGGGCAGAACGGTGGACGGGCAGCGCTGTGGACGCAGGGGCGGCGCGGTGAATGCAGGGCAGTGCTGTGGATGTGGAGGCAGCGCGGTGGATGCAGGGCAGCACTGTAGACATGGCACTGATAGCGCTAGTAGCGGGCAGAAAGGAGCCCTTCCTTTGTCTTTTCCATTTCCTTTGCGCTTGTTTTCTTAGGCTGCTCTCTACCTTCCTTCTTAGGTCTCCACAAAAGTGGCTTGCTCACTTTTAATTTTTCCACCTCCCCTTTCTTTTCCTTCTTAGAGTATACTTCTCTCTCCTCCAGTGTCAGTGAAGTCCATGTCACAAAAGCTCTTTTATTCTGTCTTTTTAGGGTGTCTTCACCCAACTAGACCTCCCTGTCTAATACATTCCATCTCATTGTCTCCTTGCAGGCTCACAGATTCTCAACAGAAGAGAAATGCCCTTGCTCGTTCCAATAACCAATAACATAATTCCATTTTTTATAAGACACGAATTGCCTATAGTTTGTTGGGCTTCTTCACTTGATGTCCTTACATGGTTTGACTCTTAGAGATGTATATTATGCCCAAACTTTCATTTGCCAAGAGATTGGCAGTGCAGGCTTTGATGGGGTGCTCGAATTCTCTGCTCATTTCAGTTGTTTTGTTTACTTCTCTCCTGCTAATTTTCATCTCCTTTGTCACGATCCTAACTAAATACTTTTTTTGTTTCGTTCTAAGTATGTTTCTTTTCTTTATTTCTTTATTTTCATTTATTTGGAACAAATAATAATATGCCCCAAGATCTTCTATGAGACAGCCAAAATACATCATTATGAATAGCACTAATAAGCAGATTCATGAAGACTTGCTCCAGGCTGACTTTAAGGACCACTGTTTATATAGCTCAGAAGTTTACTCCCTTCTTTTTAATGGATTCTTTTTAGTGACTTGTCATTCATCACACAGATTGAGCACACAAACCACAATGGCGTCAATCATATTTCCAGAAGCTGTGCATTTGCATAACCTCATTTTGTCCTCAAAGTGCACAGAGTGAGAACTTCAGACATCATTTTCTCTGCTGAAAACTATCTGTGTAATTCAACAGATATGGCCAGATCAGAGTGTACCAGTCATCAATAGAGTGTGTTTATGCGTAAATTCTAGCTGGAGTTGCAAAGCCGACACAGCATTAAATAGTTTTGTCAGTTATGGGCACAAGGACAAATAGCATTAGAATCCCCCAGTATCCACAGCTATGTTTTTCTCTTCCTCTCTCTTGTTCCATCCCTACCTCCTCCAGTCCCTGCAGGACAATCACCTGTTACACCCTATAGTAATGGTATTGTTAGAGGAACAGTATGCATAAAAAGAAGTCTTACATGACCTGGCCCAGTGTGTGTTTCTTCCTTAACACAGTTAATAATGGGTCTGCTCTGTGAGGTTAGGAGAATCTATCATCTTTTGTGATGCTTTAAGGTTGTGAATGATTGGATGGTGTGGAGATCCAAAGACATGGAAAGACCCACTCAAACTCCATAGGATGTTCTGAGCCAACCCTGGCTCAGAATAAGAACCTGTACTTTTAGATTGGTGTCTTTTAACTCCCTTGAAAGTCATAATTAATAATTTTTCCTCATGATAAATGTATTCTTTTTTTGTATTTCTGCATCCCTAGTTCCTTCTCAATCATTGTGATAATTTCAACAAGCGTATATCCATATACATCTTTTCTTCTCAATGTCCATCCTACACCAGAAGGATGCCAGTGGTTTGAGCAGATGTTGTTAAGGTAGTTTCCTATTGCTATTAAAAGCAAAGGTCACCTCAGGGATGTAAACCAAAAAAATTTTCCCCATTTTTCATGTTCTGAAAGTTGAAAGTCTTGTTTTTAGAGTCTGGTTGGCTCAGTTTGAATGACAGCTGTGTGACTTTGGACAACTTATTCTACCTTTGTCTTATTCCGCTGCTTCTTCTGTCATATGTGAATATCAACAATATCAGCAAAATTGGACAAGTTCATTCATATTAAACATATCGGACAATGTCTGGCACATTTTAAGTGTGGGGTAGGAGGAGAGAGAGGGAGAGAGAGAGATTGATTTTGAGATCCTTATAATGAATAACTATTACTGTAAAAATATTGAGTAGTAGGTGTCTCATCTGGGAGCTTACATTTTACTTGTTAAGTGGGGCTTACATTATGCATTCTCTAAATATTTTAATAGCTTTAGTGAAATGGTAAGTGAGGTTTATAGGCAAGATGAGGCAAGAAATTTTGAGCAGAGCATAATACAAGAAAGGGTTGAATCTGAAAGTTGAATCCAAGCATGATTCATCCAGCAAATAGGCTGAGAAGTGTTGCAAATGGACTTAAACCCTTTCTTCATTCACATTTGTCAAGATCAGATAAGGGTAGTAGTACCTGACAAGGAGTTTTAAGTAGGAGGTGTTTATCCCTTTCTCTATAAATCTATCCCCCCAGAGATACTTTGTTAAACAGTACAGTGCCCAAACCAATCTCCACTTCACTTACAAACACTTGTTGGTAGGGCTACCTGACACTTTGGCAAGGTTACCTGGAGACAAACATGGTCATCATATGAGGCAGAAGAATTAACTGCATCCTTGTACCAAAAAGCAGAAGTATCCCTGACATGGGTCTACATCTGAATGGATGCCCTCTCTGTGGCTGAATCATTAGGCTCCTCTCGCCTCACTGGGTTCTCATCCCTCCTCTCTGTAAAGGTGAAAGCTCTTTCCTGCCATTTTAATACCTTAAATATCATTCACTTCACCAGTGAATGAGTTATTTCCAACATCTATTACACTCATTTGAGAATCCTCTGGTGTAACTTTCAGGGTGTTTGGAATGTCTGGCTGTGGAGATACTTGACTGTGAACTCCTGATCAAAATCTTCCAAAGGCTAACCTGATTAGCATTTTTCACATTTAATGACCTGATTCTAGAGTCCAGAATAAACTTAATCTATGTACAGCTGTATGTTACACCAGCTATTGAGACATTTGGAATACGTTTGGGCATTAGTTGAGGCTATTGGGAGCAGTGGGCACAGAGGTTAGCAATGGACTTTGAGTGATTTATGCTTCTGTTCTTTCCACTATCACCCAGTTCTCCTTCAGTATAAATATTATCCATACAGTAACATCATCTCATCATTTTCTCCTCTCCCCGGAGGATGTTTCTTTGCCTCCTTCATGTTTCTTGATGTTTCTTTGCCTCCTTCATGAGAAAACCATAACTACTTTAGTTATTAATTTTTCATTTCTTATTGAGATTAAAAATACTTGAAAACATTTCAAATATATCTTGTACATTAAAGGGGATGCAAGCTGAGCAGAGGGATTTATACCTCTCATCTCATCGCTCAGGAGACAGAAGTAGGAGGATCTTTGTGAATCCAAGCCTATCCTGGGCTACCTAATGAACTAGATGCTACCCCAGGATACCGAGGAGATTCTGTATCAAAGTCAAAATGACATAAACCACCTAACTGCCCTCCAATGCTTCACCCAATGTCACATACATATGACGCTGAATGAAAGGGATTTATGCAGTATAAAAAGTCAAAATAATATGGATATCCAGAAACACGATTCTAATTTACCTCTTAAGAATATATTGTCCACTTTTTTTCCTAAGTCAAAACTCTTTTCTGCTCTTTACTACTCCCCAAAGTAAACACATTATTATTTTCTGTTAATTACTCTGCCCATATGTTCCATATATATATGGAAAAATATATTTATATATTTGACTGTCTTAGCCTTGGCTATGCTGGAACTTGCTGTGTTGACCAGACTGGCCTTGAACTCACAGACAGCTTGATTTTGAAAAACTCTAAGTTTGGCTATGTTACAAGAAAGGTCAACATTTCTAGGTCTCAGTCTAGCTTCATATTTTCAGAAAATTGACATGAACCAAATTGGAATAGTAAACAGGCAAGATCAAAAGAGAGCAAAGAAACAGGGCTTCTTAAATTGGGACACTTGGATCAGATTCTGACATCAGTTGATATAGGGGCAAATGATATGAGCTTCTCTATATTTTTCACTAAGTCAGCTGTGCCTTCCTTGGAGGATTACATTAAAGCAGAATTGTTCTATATGAGAAAATATCCTCCATATTACAAAGGGAATCAGAGAGAAAGGTCCTGTTAGCATGATGTTCTCACTATCCAAATACACTTAGCTACTCTACCCACTCCACCAGCATCACATATCTTGGCGACAAAGCTCTTAGAATCCCTGTATCTTAGGAGAATCAGATCTGGATTAGCATTCTATCTGTGATGCTAGGCCATTGCCATGAGCTCCTCCCTGCTACCTGGGACTCTGTCCTTCATCATTTGTTTCTCTCCTGAGACCAGCTCTCTTTTATGTGATTTGCTTCTTTTCCTTAGCCTTTGAAGAGCAGGTTTTGTTTTTGTTCTTGTTGATGTTTTCCGACAATGCACATTATCTAAATGTGATCCTTATTATCTAAATGTGATCCTTCTAACTTCACATTTGCCAGATTATCTAGCTGGACAGGAAATTCTAGGCTGAGAATCATCCTTGCTCTCAGTGACATGTTGAAAAGTTGTATGCTGTTCTTTTTCCTCATAGTTTATATATGGCCTATGTGTTTGTTTGTTTGTTTGTTTCTATCTGAAAACTTGTAGACTCTTACCTTTGTCCTCAAGGGTTGTATTTTTAAATTTTAAAATTAGCTCTTTGGGAACTTTATAGAAACTATTTTGATCATCCCCCACAACCTCCCAGATCCACCCATCCACCCATCTTGTGACCTTTTATTTTGTTTTTTGTTTTTACACTTATCAAGTCCAATTTTCACTGCCAATAAATTTTGTTTTCTAGACTATAAAACAAAACCAACTCTCCCTCTCCCAACAGTTGTCAATTACAATACCTACTCAGCTGGGGTGGAACTTTGTGCCCTCCTCCTCTTCCCATACTGGGATTGGTGTAGCTTGAGCTTGCACAGGTCTTATGTATGTTGTCACAAACTGTGAGCTCCTGTGTACAGACGCCCTGCTTTGTCCAGAAGACGCCATTTCTTTGAGGTCATCTGCTACTTCTGACTCTGCAGCTCTTTTTGTCCTTCTTGTCCATGATGACACCTGAGCCTTGGTAGGATGAATGCCACATTTAGGACGGAGCAATCCATGGTTTCTTATTCTCTGTTCCTTGTGAGTTTCATTGTTAATGGCCATCTACTGCAAATAGAGGCTTCTCTGGTAAAGGTTGCAAGATGTATAAGCTATGGGCTTAACAATAGATCATTAGAACTCTGTTTAATATTATATCCACTTAGCAGGGTAGTAGTGGTACATTCTCCCCTATGGCCTATGACCTGTCTGTCACAGCTTCAGCCTTTCTGAGTTTGCTGAGGCAGCGCCTATTCAGTCATCTGATTTCAAACTCTCAAAACATATTATTGTCTTCCTCATTTCCCCATTTCTACAGGCTTATAGACTATAAAACTACCCCTAAATTTCTCCTTATGAAATTTTGGGGAGGTGAATAACATATGTGTTTAGTCTATCACTCTGACTCAAATAACCCTACTATTCCCCAATATGCTTTGATCTTGGATCTGTTTCTGTAACACCAATGAAAATGATTGTATTTGGACCCTGTGACCTCTTCAGCGTTTAGTGGTACAACTGTTTTAGGTTGTGACTTCTCTGGCCCTCTAGACTCCATCTGACACTAATGCCCACTTCTTTCTTAAACCAGTATCTTTGTTTCTGAGTTGTGACTTTTGTCATTTCCCCTACATCCACTAGCTACCTCCATTTGCTATCTGCCTTCTTTACATCTGAGCCACACTATAAACCTGGTTCCCTATTGTCTCTTCATTGTCTCCAAGCTTCTTAACGAAAGGAAACATGTCCATTGACACTTTGAACATTTTTGTCTCTATTACTGTTAATTTCTCCTCTGACCTTCTGTAAGAAAATGCTCACTTTTCTACTAACATTTTCCAGCTCATAAAGTATGGTAATTTTTTGACCAACTTATGTCTTTATTTTCTTGTATTCTGAGTTCTATTAAGCAAGTAGTTGTATTTGTTTTGCTCCCCATTATTCGCTGAGCACAGTTCTTGTCATGTGGCATGGAGTCAATAGTGCATAGTGGGTAAGCACACACACACACACACACACACACACACACACACACACACACTTACATATATACAGTCACATATATATTGGAGCCCCATGACATTTATTTCCATTGTAGTGTGTCATTTCTCTCTACTGGAGTCAAGCACATCATGTCTGATCGATGCCCTTGTTTGTTTGTGTTTCTGTATGAACCAGAAATTCAACTACTTAGTAACATACTTTAAAAATCATATGGAAAAAGAAAAGTCATTAACAATATTAGTATAATTTATTAAGTATATTTCTAAGAAAAAAAAAAAAAGGTTCAGTGTATAAGGCCCTAATTACAAGCATCCAATTTAATGCCCACAATTTGAAATTTGGAAAGTAATATAGTTCTTATTTTCATTTCTCATGGTTTTGATGAGAAAGAAAAAAACACTATAATATTAAGCAAGCACCAGTTTATGAGTTTTGGCCCAGTTCTCTAGTCTGTGTTAACTCCTGACAACTTTATATGTTACAGAATCATCTGAGGAATCCCAATCACCCCAAACTGAATACTAGGGGATTTCCAATGGCTTGATATTTGATTGCCTAAGGATAGGGAGGCAAATATTAAAAAGAAAACAGTGGTTTGCCAGGCCATATGATATGGGAAGCCCATGTTCCTTGTTCAGGGAATTACACCTCCCACGCTGTTGAAACAGCTTTGCTTTATCTTGTGTTGAAATCATATTGTGGATTCCCAGCCTTGCTTCAGCGTCTGTGATGACTGCACTTGTGTCTGAAGTGAGTTCAACTGGGCTCAGATTAAGAGCCAATTTAGTACAAAGAGAATTTGAATATAGTAGCTATTCCTACTCAATGAAACAACCCAAAGAGGGGGCGGGGAGCCATGCCGTATCAGCTTGACAGTCACTTGTATAGCTTGGTCTTTGAAATTATCTGTGGCATTTTGGTCATATACATTTTGAGAAGCTGTTGTACCACATGAGCTGTTCTGCACACCCTACATGCTATATAGCACACCAGTGGAGAGGTGGGCAGAAGGTAGGGGGGAAACAACCAAACAAATACATTAAAGATACAAATGCTTTTTTACTATAATTTTTATTTTTTTCAACTTCTTCTGTGTACCTCCCTTTGTTCTCTTTCAAATTCATGGCCTTGCTTTCTTTAAATATATGCATGAATATATACTTTAAATATATTAAGATAATATGTATACACACACACACACACACACACACACACACAATCTGGTCAATCTGTCTTATGTTACTTGTTTGTTTGTTTTCAGGGACAACCATTTGGTATTTGAGAACTAATTGGTGTACTCTTCCCTAGAAAAGACTAATACTCTGCTCCTCAGAATTGAAGAGCCTGTAATTCATTGTCTAAGGTTGAGGCTTCTATGAGAGTTCTCCCTTCCACATGCACATACCTACTGGTAATGTTGTTCTGGTAATGTTGAGGCAGTCTTGTTGGTGATGCTTCATGAGTGTATCTTCTCTGACATTTCTAGAAGCTACAATCTCTCAGCAAACGTCCTGTTCCTATGGCTCTTAAAATCTTTCTGTCCCGTCTTCTGCCTTGATACACAAGCCTTAGGTGTAGGAGTTGTGTTGGAAAATTATATAGTATGCCAGACAAGGTTTTAGAAAGTGTGTGTGTGTGTATATCTTCAACCAAGGTGATCCTGGACAAGCTTTTCGGGTGAAGATGTGGAGAAGAACAAGGACACAGTCTTTCAACGATCTAGAAGGAGCATCCAGAGAGGAAATGGAGCTCCAAGTGTAAAGCCTCCCGTGAAATAGCACGGACAGAACCGAACAACCAGCACAGTTGGTGTTGTAAGAAATGTGAGGAGGTGTTAGGAGGTAATGTTAGAACCATTGGGGGGGGGGGCTTGAATCTTAAAGTGTACTGAGTTCCAGAGACCATTTCTCAAGTCATTAAAATCTTCCAGTCAGCCCACCATTTCAGATGATTTCTATGACAACACTCAATTTCCTTTTTCTTGTTTCCACCCCATTCTCTGATAGACACATAGTAGAGCTTTCCAGAAAATCTATACATTTTAATTGAATCTCTCAAATTGCTGAGATCTCATGGCAACCAGTGAATGTGAAATTCAAGGAGAGATGAGTACCTGCAAGAGGAGCTGGTCCTTGAACAATTTCAAGCTGCCAGAAACTTCAATTATGATTGTAATGAGTAATCTCACAGCAGAGGGCAGCTAAGATGCACATGAAGAGTGCCCAGAAGCTGCAGGTAGGAGGTGGACATGATACTAACTCCTAGGCTCTTCATCTCTAACCTCTCCAAGTACTCATGAGAACGATGTGGGGCAGTTGTGTCCAGAGTAAATGTCCTCATGATGAGGAGGGGAGCGAGAACTTCTGAGAAAGCAGAAGACACAATCAGGCAGAAGGTCTAGACAATATATTTAAGCTTAATGAGAAATTGACAACATGTGATATCAATGATGAAATTCAGCATAAAAATAGGAATAAGAAACAATCATATGGGGATTCTAAAATTAAAAGAAAAGGTCTTTGACAGATTTATCAGTAGTCTCAATACAATGAAAAAGGAATTAGAGACATTGCCCTATCTGAAATATTACTAGAAAGAAAAAAACAAAAAACAACAACAACAAAAAAACCCAAACCAAACCACCACCACCAACAACAACAATAACAAAAACTCAAACAAAAACAAACAAAAACCCAAGCCAACCAAACAACCAAGCAACACCCCCAAGCCAAATAGCATCCAAGAATTATAGTACAATATCAAATGGTTTCTCAAACCACACAGGAGGATTTCTAGAAGAAGAAATAAAGGGCACACACAAAATACAATATTTGAAATATATGTCTGAGATTTTTCTAAAATTACTGACAGATATCAAATTATAAATCTAAGGGGCACCAGGAAAGGTTTAAGAATTAAACTTTATGATTATCATGTTCAAATTTTTGAAAAAAAAATGACAGCAGTGAAAGAAAAAAAGAACATCATCAGAAGGTAAGAAAGTTCTCATTATTACTCCACAGGCCAGAACATGGAATAACATCTTTAAATTACCAAACCTAAATCAACCAAACAAAGAAACAAATAGCTCAATTTGCCAACTGGAAATTCTGTACCCAGCAAAAATTTTTCAAAGATGAAAGAAAGATATTTTTTTCAGATGAACAGAAATGAGAGAAGTCATTAACATCTTACATTTTAAACAAAGAAAACAGAAGGACATTTTATAGGAAGAAGAAAATACCTAATAAAAGTCAGATCTATGTAAAAAATGAATAAGGAAATCAGGAATTTCAATAAATACAAATATAAAATTATTTTCCTCTTGCTTTAAATTGTTCTACAAAAAATGTATTATCTGTGTCAAACAGCAACATATTGCATATTTAAGACATATGCATAAATAAAAATGAAAAGTAATATTGAAAGGAGGAAATGGAATATTGTCATAAGTTCCTTGCATGATTTGTGGAGTTTTAGGTATTATTTAAAGATAGATTAATTAATTAAACACATATTATGAACTCTAGAGCTATGGCAAATTATTTTTAGAGAAATATAAAAATATCTCTGCTTTAATTCCTAATAGTAAATGTCAATGGGTAGTACCTGAATCTTGCACATCTGGCATCTTTATTGACGACGGGACAGGATTTGGAATCACTGAGGTGACTTGCTTCTTGAAGGACTGGAGCCCACAGTTAAGAGGCTGAATTTCATAAGACCAGATTTTAAGAGATTGGCTATTTTAAAGGGACTGGAATTTTAATGCATTTGAATTTTTTCCAACATTTATTAGATAATTTCTTCATTTACATTTCAAGTGTTATCCAGAAAGTTCCCTATACCCTCCCCCCTCCCGGCCCTGCTCCCCTACCTACCCGCTCCCACATCTTGGCCCTGGCGTTCCCCTATACTGGGGCATATAAGACTGTGGGACTTTTAAAGTTATAGATCTTGGGGGTGAATAAGAAAGGAAGGTTTATGGCTTAATAGTGATGTGTTTATGTGTCACGTTGACAAGGGGTCAGTTGTACTGGCTGGTTTTGTGTGTCAACTTGACACAAGCTGGAGTTATCACAGAGAAAGGATCCTCCCTTGAGGAAATGCCCCCATAAGATCCAGCTGTAAGGCATTTTGTCAATTAGTAATCAATTTTGGGGGTGGGCATTGTGGGTGGTCCCATTCCTGGGCTGGTAGTCCTGGGTTCTTGAAGTACTTCTGAGAGAAGTTTAGCTGAGAAGGCAAGATCTACCCCAAATGTGGCATTCCACAGGTTCAGGTCCTAGGCTTGAATACAAAGGGGATGAGGAAAATGTCAAACCAACTTCAGCATTCATTCTGCTCTAGACTCCACAAGCTGCATGACCAACTACCTCACTCATATTGCTATGTGTCTCTCATAACCAAACACATCCTCAAACTGTGAGCTCAGATTAATCCCTCCTTTTGGCCGGGTATTTTGTCACAGCAATGATAAAAGAAACAAACACAGAAATCCTCAATAATTTTTAAGAGTTTAAGGGTCCCTATGTCATAAGGGTATGGGGCATATCAGATGGATATGTGAGTCAAGAGGGTAGCTTAGTGGCCACGTGTGGTGAATCAGATAAAAGTAATGGTTTTGTGACTGTATATGGGTTGGATCCCCAGGTGGGGCAGTCTCCGGATGGCCTTTCCTTCAGTCTCTACTCCACACTTTGTCTCCATATTTGCTCCCATGAGTATTTTTGTTCCCCCTTCTATGAAGGACCGAAGCATCCTCACTTTGGTCTTCCTTCTTCTTGAGCTTCATATGGTCTGTGAATTGTATCTTGGGTATTTGGAGCTTCTGGGCTAATATCCACTTATCAGTAAGTGCATACCATGTGTGTTCTTTTGTGATTGAGTTACCTCATTTGGTCCTGTGAAGGATATCCAAGTGTAGGGGAATGTGAAGGTGGAGAGGCAGGTGTGGGTGAATGGGTGGGGGTCACCCTCATAGAAGCAGGGGAAGGGGTGATAGGATAGGAGGTTTTGCAGGGGGTTGGGGGGACCGGGAAAGGGATAACATTTGAAATGTAAATAAAGAAAATATCCAATAAAAAATTTTTAAAAAGCAGTGTAACAACAACAAAAAAGTAATGGCAACCGAGATGGAGATGGGAGGTGGATTAGGATATTTAGATGTTAAATATATCACATTTGCATATGACTTTTAGATGGAGGAGGGTGATTAATCAAGGACAAAGCAGATTTTCAATCAACTATTGATTAAATAATGCTTTTCATGTGTAGAGCTGTGTGTGTGTGTGGGTGTGTATGAATTTACTACCAGAGCATAGAAAATAGGATTTTTTTTCCCTTTTGCCAATCTTAAAAAATATTTGTACTCTTTTGTTGACTTTTAGATTCTTTCTACTCTAACAAATTGAGTGGAGCTAAAAAACGTTAAGGTGCATTCATTAAGAGAAGACTGTATTGAGGAAAAGTGGATGGTGCTGAGGACTTCTGCTGCTGTCATGGGCTATTTCCAATAATAAGGCTTCATGTCTTCCTGAAAGGCCTTTCTGTCCAGCTGCCCTTACCTCTGTCTAGTTGGAAGGAAGCTTGGATACTCCTGGTGGTGCCCTGTAATTTCTTCTATGCTAAACTTATATGCTGCTACATTGTAACTGAAGTTATAGTGTGCTTCTAAGAAGAGAGTCTGCACACACACACACACACACACACACACACACACATACACACACAAACGGGGGTAGAGGGAGGAAGACAGAGACAGACAGAATCAGACAGTGATAGAGAGTCTGGCAGCTAACAAGCATGCAATAAATTCGAGATGAATAACTGAGTTGGAATGATTCTTCATTTGTCAATGTTTCCTAGTATTGATCAAATACTATTGTTTTTTCATAATTGATGGGAATACAAAAACATCCATTACCCACCAGTTGCACGTGAGATGCAAATGATTATTTTCTTGGTTGAGAATTATCTTCTTTGGTGTGATCCTGATTTTCATTGGCTGGGGTGAGTGAAGTAAGCTGGCTGGCTGGGATGGAAAGACAATGTAGGATTAGAGTGAGGATAACTCATCTAGAGAGTCCAGCTTCCTCAGCTCTGGATGCAACCACCGAGCAGCCGCACATTTCCAAGTAGACCCTAGTCCATGTATGTAATGCCTTGTAGCAATGTCTCTTTATGGAAGAACAGGGATGAACATTGTATTGGTTGTTTTTGCATAATTATGGCCAGAGTACTGGTCAGAAACAAATTAAAGGAAGAAATAATTCATTTGACTCAACAGTCTCTTTAATGAATTTCAGTTCACCATAGTGAGGAAGACAAATTGAACAGGTCTATCCACGCAGGCAGACAAGTGGGATGGTGGCTGTTTACATGGTGGTAGATCAGAGGCAGAGAGAACAGGTTCAGAGGCAACAGCCAGGTGATAACCTTCAAAAACCCAGCCCCAGTGACCTACTGCTCCAAGCCATGCCCCAGTTCTTAACAGTTATAAAGCCTCCCCAAGCAGCACTACTGTTCCAAGTGTGCATTTGTGGGGAACAGTTAAGACCTAATACAGGCTTAGACTTTAACCAAGTTTTCTTTTTTCTTAGATATTTTCTTTATTTATATTTCAAATGTTATCCTCTCTCCTGGTTTTCCCTCCAAAACCCCCCTATCCCATCCCCTCTCCTCCTGCTCACCAACCCATCCATTCCCACTTCCCTATTCTGGCATTCCCCTACACTGGGGCATAGAGCCTACACAGGACTAAGGGCCTCTCCTCCCATTGATGATCAACAAGGCCATCCTCTGCTACATATGCAGCTGGAGACATGGGTCCCTCCATGTGTACTCTTTGGTTGGTGGTTTAGTCCCTGGGAGCTCTGGGGGTACTGGTTGGTTCATATTGTTGTTCCTCCTATGGAGCTGCAAACCCCTCAACTCCTTGGGTTCTTTCTCTAGTTCCTCCACTATGGACCCTGTGCTCAGTCCAATGGTTGGCTGACAGCATCCACCTCTGTATTTGTTCAGGCACTGGCACTGTAAAGAACTCAATGACGTTTTCCAAGTGTATTTATTTACCCATGTAATTTCCACAGGTATTATATAGAACAATCAAGATACAAAGAACTCTAGCATCTACAGACAAGTTGAGTGAAGGGAACTAAAAAGTTTGACATAGTGAACGTAGATCAAAGCACAGAAAATTACAGCTCAACCTGTCTTTTTGCTTTTATCTTTTGTATGAGAGAAGTAATTTAAATGCCATCTTATATGTTTTGGGAGCAATGCTGTATTTGGAATTAGATCGGCTAATTAAGGATGCATATTATGTACTTGAGAGCATTGTCAATTTTTTTTTTAGGCATAGAAGTTGGGCTGGTGCTTAAGTTTAGCTATCACTAAAGAATTTGCAAACATGAGGCCCTGAGTTCAGATCCCCAATGCCCATGTGAAAAGAATTGCATGGCAGTCCCCATTTGTAAATATTAGCACTGGTAAGGTAGAGATGGATGAATCCCTGGGGCTTGCTAGCCAGTCAGGTCCCAGTTTGAGATTCTGTCCTAGTTAGCCTGAGATTGTCCTCTGGCCACCAAATAGATGCACACATGTGCACATAAACCCATGTACACATCTGCAAACACACACACACACACACACACACACACACACACATGAGAGAGAGAGAGACAGAGAGAGAGAGAGACAGAGACAGACAGAGAGACAGACAGACAGAGAGACAGAGACACAGAGACAGACAGAGACAGAAATGCAAAGAAAAGATATACAAATTGAGGTCCTCTATACAGTTGCCACATTTTTATATTTTTCATGAGAATATATTTTTAAAAAAACTTTAAATAGGGGCTGGAGAGATGTCTCAGAAGTTAAGATCATTCATTGACTGCTCTTCCAGTAGACCTGGATTTAATTCCCAGCAACCAAATAAGAGCTCACAAGCACCTGAAACTCCAGTTCGATCTGATTCCCTCTTTGGCCTTTGAGGGTACTGCATGCTTGTGGTGCACAGGATGTGCATTCAAGCAAACCACTTGCATGCATACAAACAATAAAAGACTTTAAAATATTTTAATGTTCTCATTGGAACTCTTATCTATACTTCTGTCGGCAAAACAACTGTTACCATTATGGACACAGAAACACCCAACCAACCACCACTAAACCAGTACTGACACGGTTAAGTAGTTGAAAGGTCCAAAAAAGGGTCTGAATGGAAATGATTACACAGACCACTACGCATGATGTCTTGCATCTCTTGTCCTTGGCAGCTGCAGTGCAGACAGCTAGTTCTGGGTTCTGGGATAAGGAGACTGTTGTATTTCCAGGGAACCTCATGAAATCACTTGCTTATGTGAAATATGTCAACACCCTGAAGAAGAAAAGAGGAGACAGGGGAAGAGCGTGTGCTTGGGTTGCATCTGAAGTTAGTTGGGTTGAGTGGAACCCTCGCACTGGCCCAGCTCATTTCTCCAGCACAGTCCTGAGTGGGAGCCCGACAGGCCACACCCTACTCATGATCCTTGGGTAATAACAATATTATTGCATGTACAAGATGCTTTTAATTTTCACACATATCATCTCGAGGAAGATTACTTTATATCATTCCTGAAACATACATACATGCTGGATTTCAATCACAGATAAAACTTGCAGCTGATTTTAAAGCACGTTGTAACCATAAATAGCTGTGAATATATGCCCAAGAACACGTCCTGCGTAACAAGAACAGTGTGTGTCTTTAAACCGCCATGTGCGAAGTCTGACAGCTGACAGACGAGCGGAGGAGGCCAGTTCTTTTCTGAGTCCCTCCCAGGAATCACATGCACGTTTTTTTCAGATATTCGGTGTTTGGAATTGGTTTTCATTTGCAGCCAAGAAACTTTGTCTTTTCAGCTGATTCCCTTTCTTGTTTTTACCTGTATCCCCTTAAGCTGGAAATGTTAAAGAGAGTAATTAAAATCAGATACCTTCTTTCTGTGGCCAAGGTGAGAACATTCTGTAAAGTAGGGGAGTTATTCGGAAAAGGAAGAGCTTTTTTTAACCTTCCATAGTGAGATCAAACCAGGCATCTGTTGGGAAACGAGAATGGCTTGAAGGTTTCGTAAAGCTGGGCACAGGTACAGGTCACAGATAACAACAGTTCAACTTATGTGGCTCTATCCACCATTGCTCTTATGGAGCAAGCTGGCGATAGGGACTCAGCAGTGAATATGATGGCTCTGGGTGCTGTGATGGAGCTTTTAAGCCTGAGTTTAAGGCCAGACAGTTGGCTTGATTCTTAACTCTGTGGCTTGTGGTGACTCAGTAAACCTGGGTAGACCTAAGTATTGTCCCTAAAACGGGGTGTGCTAAAGCACTCAGCAGAGATGTTAAGGAAAGCATACAGGATCTCACTCAGTAAGCAGTAGTGTTAGAACAGGAGCACAGGACTCTGACATCTCAGTGAGCTCAGGCTCAACATGAAGCCAATGTTACTTGATTTTAATAGTCAACCCTATAGCCCAAATCCCTCACCTCATACTGGAATAATGTTAATTTTTTATTTGATTCTGGGGACCAAATCCAGGTCCATGAGCAACAACCCATGCCCCCTAGCCCCCCAAAAAATCACTTCCAGGAAACCCCTGTATTCCTCAGACTGCTTGGCCTTGCTTGGACAGTAAATTCTGTGGCTTTATACCCCCATCTCTCAGTAAGACATACTTTAATCCCTCCTCTGGCGTTCAATGCCTATGATGCTTTGAACTTCCTTACATATTGTCGGTCTGCATCTTTTTGGTGCAGATTGCCACAAATGTCTTGTGGACACAATGGAGCACTCCCTGCATCTCATGGTGCCTTTCATTCTCCCCATGATCATATTTGGCCTTCATCCCCACCACTCCCATGGAGGCGCTAGCTTAAGGATAATCTCAGACCTCTCTTTGAATGTGACATCTTATTCTAGAAAACTCCTCAATTTGGTTTGGAATATTGTTACTTTGCTTTGGGATGTTTCCTTCGGCCAGACACAGATCATTCCTTAAGAGAGATCACAAATAGTCTCATGCTAGGTGTTCTTCCCTAGAAATATCTTCTCTACCTCCAGAAGGAAGAAGATTGAAAATACCTTGAATGTTCCTAATCTGAAAATCAGGTCTCGGCAATAATTGAAAATCCTAAACTTATTGGCCTTTGCTGCTTGCCCTGCAGAAAGAAAATGCAAAGCCCTGGAACATTTTTTCATGCATAGAGTTTATTTTAAAAAATCATATAAGACTGCCCCCACAAGTGGAAAATTCCACAGTTTAAAACTTTGTTTCTTGCATATTATTATTTTAGAACATTGCATAAAATTACCTTTGGGCTGTGAATATGAAGTTTATATGAAATAAATTAATTTCATATTTAGAACTGGGTCCTATTTTTCCCCCAAGATATCTCATTACATACCTGTAAATATTTCAAAATCTGAAAAGAACCTTACCTCTGAAATACTTCCAAGTTCTTTTGGATAAGCACTGTTCAACCTGTTCCCTACGTATTCTGTACTGAAAGTCTCATTTGTTTAAAAGTCAGACTTTCACAACTTTTTCACAGAAATATGTTCGCATCCTAAAGAGGTTATAAAATGCGTATCTCTGATGTTGTAAACAAAATTAAAGCCAGTGAGACTAGGACAAGGAAATCCCTTGTCCCAGTGAGCCTACACCAAATCTTCTTACTCCCTGCTTCTCTGGTCATGTCTGTTGGCATCAGCTGCCATGAGGAGACATCCTGTCTGCTATGCCTGCCCTTCCTGAGTGAGACTATTCCACTGCCTGGGGAGGAGCCTGAAGTGGAAGTTTCTGAGAGAGCTTGAAGATAGCACCTGTTCTGATGTCACCCGAACTCATGATGTCATGCTCTACTTCCTCCTGTGTGACTCAAAGACGCAAAGCTAACGGGCTGTGTGAAGATGCAGAGGCAAGTCCACGTGCGCATGCGCCTGTATGCGGAGATGACAGGACAATCCAGGTGTCATCTACAAGAATACCTTCCAACTCCTTTCACCCAAAGTGTCTCATTGGCTGGAGCTAGTCAACTAGGCCACATTGGCTGAATAGCTAGCCCCAGGGATCCCCCTGACTCCAGCTTCCAGTGTTTAGTAATCCAGAGATTATACGTGTTAGCTACACCTAGAAGAGGAGGGGAGGGGTTAGGGATTGAACTTGGGTCTTTAAACTTGCAAGTCAGTGTTTTACCGAGTGAGCCCTGACCCTTTCACACCACCCATAGCCCACAGATCATTCTTAAAGGAGCGTTGTCTTGAAATGGTTTGTAATAATCATCTAATAAATTACACAAACATCCACACACTCCGGAGTATATCTTCTATCCCACTTGCAATCCCACTACTGCCTCATTTACCCAGTGATGTAAATGGCGTGGTATTTAATATCACTAAATAAGTGCTTGGCTCCAGGTCACTTAGGTAGCCAATCACCAATCTGAGACAAAAATCTAATGCTCTCGAAAAATCCTCTGTATTTTTTATTACTTCTTTGAAATATAAACCCAAAATAGCCAAAGAAGAAGGGTGGAAACTATATTGTGTGGAAAAGAATATTTTTAAAACAGTTCATTCAAAAAAGGGGAACCTTGTATTGCTTTTAAGTGAATGTTTGGCCTTTATTTATATTCAGTTGAGTATATGTGCAGAAGTAAAGCACAGAGCAGGGTGTGACCATTCTCATGTTGGGCTCAACTAATATATCTGGGCAGCTTTAAAGATACACATGCAAAGAATTCAGTGAATCAAAGGTCCTCTGAAATTGACGTGGTTGTAGTCATAAGCATCCACCATCCTCAGCTTCAGTTACTTTATTACTGAAAGTACACACTTGTGTTCATCCTTTTTGTTAGTTAGTTTAGAAAAAAATATATATCAAATTATGAACACTGGAAAAAATATAGAAAATGTTTTTCAACCCAGGATTATGTTTTACATTAATCAACTTGCTTAATATAAAAATCTAGGAAAGGGGAAATAAGGAGAAAATGTATTAAAATTTTAATCTGTATACCCAAATGTAATGGAATTTTCAGTCAGCATCATATCTATGCCGTGACCTCCATATTTAGTGAAGATTTTCATCTCAGGCAGCATCTTAAAAATCTTATTTCTTTTCATCACAAGTCGATGATTTATAAAATAAAAGAAATATACTCTCAAGATTGCTCAGTTAAAGAGGAAGTTTATTTAAAAATAACCCTGGCAACATGTAGTTGCATTTCAGAATATAAACATCAGATTTAAACAGAACTGAGTTTGAATCTTATAATTTGCTATGAGACTTGGGTAGGTGATTATTTAAGCATTCAAGCCTTGATTTCGCCATTTGTAAAACGGGAATGAGAATATTCTCACCTTGTAGCATTGCTTGAGGATGAAATAGTACATGCACAATACCTTGGGCATGTGTTTACTAATATCAGCTGTTATTTGCATAGAGGATACTGAGCCTCCATGGAGACTAAGCTGGAAAGTTGATAGGCATGGAAAATATTGATATGTCTCTGTGGCCACACATTAAATCTCTCATTCATTCATTCATTCATTCACTCACTTACTCATTCACTCATCAACATGATCTTTTCTCTTTTAGTGTTTTCTCTCAACTGGATGTCCTAAATTTCTTCATCCTGTCTCGTGGTTGAAATGGCAATTGATGGACAACTGTCATTTCAATCTACTGACTTTATCCCTATCCTTTGACTGTAAGTTCTAATTATCTTCAAACTAAGTTCTTTAAAGAAAGTCTGGCTCCTGTCCAACCAGTGAGCTCACACTCAGCACCAGCTCTTCACTTTGCTCATTCTGAGAACCAGTGCTTTCTTCCACCACCCCAAGTCCTCTGGCTGTAGAATCAAAACCCTAGATAAACAGCCCTCCTTGTCTAAAATCTGAACGTTCTGTCATGTAATACATTTGGGTGTCCAGTGAGATCTGCAGTGGAACATTTTAAAAGGTTTGGGACAAAGATAATTTCATCCAAAAGAAACAGCTGTTTCTATATTTGAAGAGGAAGGTACAATTAAACAAATGGCAGTGGGGCCACTTGTGTTTAGTTAGAGTGAGCTACTCCAGGGATTGCCAGCTGCCCTGAAGCTTGCGGCTCCCCTGGGCTCTGTTCCCTTCCTACCTCCCACCCGCCCTATGATTTGCTGCAGGGGCTGTATTCTCTTCCTGCAAGTGTGTACCTGCTTCTTTCTGTGTTCCTGTCTGTCAACCAGCATGCACTTCCATTTCCAGGAAGCACTTCCCTTCCTGCTCCAGGTGATGTCTGTCTATCCTGAGACTGTGATGTCTGACACCCCTGTCCTTTCGGACACTTTCTGCCTTGGCTTATGTTTGCCGTGTCTGCTTTGGTTCAGGCTATGAGAAGAATAAAGTAGAAGCACGGTAATTTCTTGTTAGTTTTCTTTGACTTATTTCTGGGAACAATCATTCCTGCATTTTGTGTGATGCAATCTCACAGAACTCATTCAAGTCAGTTTCCAAAGCTCGGTATTAATCTCTTGCTGTTTATATATGAGTTGGTTCAGCTAGCTTTCTCAGTGTTTAGGTCTGTGGTTAGATGCGATGGTTTACCTCCTGACTTTGTTTAGGAAAACATAACTGAAGCCCCAGGGTTCCTTTCCCTGGAGCCTGAATGAACTGTCGGAGTTTCTTTGAATTAGAGGCTGTGTCCCAAAGTAATATACTCTGGAAAATCTTTAAATTCACACCCACAGGAAAGATATAGGAATGGTTAAAAGGTGCAAGCACCTGCATTTTCATTAAAACACCCCAAAAAACTAATTCTTAGTATTTGTCTTTTCTTTCCTGTTTAACTGTGGTGAGGCCCAAGCACCACAGGCTGGGAAAGACCTTTATCCCTGAGCTCCATTGGAGCTTCAGTGTGTTTATAGCTCATAGTATGTACTAAGAACGAGAAGGGAGGAGCCCGGGGGTGGGGCCAACGCCTTTAATTCCAGCACTGGAGAGGTAGAGGCAGAAGAATCTCTGAGTTAGAGGATATCCTGGTCTACATAACAAGTTGCAAAACAGCCAGGGCTATATTGTCTCAAAACTACAACTAAATCCAAACAGACAAACAAAACACACAACCACAAACAAACCAACAAAAATGTACCCAAGAAAACCTTACAGAGCTGGAGACAGGCATAGAGCAGGTGTTTCACGGAAAAACAAAACCTGTTGTTGTTTTTTTTTCCTGTTGATTATTAGAAATTTTCATATATTCTTATTAGTCTTAGAAGATGCTAATTAACAAAAAGGTTTGAGGTGGCTTGTTTATTTTCAAAAACTAAGTCAATTTGAATCATATTCTGAAAGTTTATTTTTAACATACTTTGCCTTTATTGGCATATCTGACAAGGGTTTTTGAGTCCCCCTTATGAATTAGGCTTGTGTTCTGTGCTGCATATACCGTGACAAAGAAAACCTAATGACCACCCAGTTAGCCACTGTGCCTAAGCACCGTGCACAAACTTCCTGGGTTCAAATCTAAGAAGGTCTCCTCCCTCCTAATCCCAAAGAAAGGGTTCCACAAAACACATGCAAAAGGCAGGTAGTGACTTCCCCAATCACTTTCTCCCCAAGCCTCAGATCAATAGCACAGATGGGGAATGAAGTATTTAAGTACAAGACTCTGCGGCAGCCACTGAAGTATATTCTGTGTTAGTTTGTCTTACAACAGCAGTAATAGTGGTCAACAGTTTTAGAATGCTTATAGCATGCTGAAAACCATGCCAATGGGTGTCTTAGAATATCCTTTCACTATCATTACAACACCTTTCTGTGGCAGAAACTGCTAATTGCTCTCGTTTTAAGGGTAAGGAATCCAAGGGTCTGAACAGTACTCTCTTCTCTCGATGTCCAAGCTAGTTTTGTGCCAGCTCAACACAAGCTAGAGTCATTAGCAAAGAAGGACTCTCAATTTAGAAATGCTTCCATAAGATTTGCCTGTGGGCAAGCCTAAAGGGCAATTTCTTAACTAGTGATTGATGTGGGAGTGCTCAGCACATTATAATGGTGCCACTCCTGAGCTGGTGGTCCTCATTTCTATAGGAATGCAGGCTGAGCAAGCCAGGAGGAGCAAGTCAGTAAGCAGCACCCTTCCATGGCCTCTGAATCATCTCTTGCCTCCAGGTTCATGCCCTGTTTGAGTTCCTACCCTGGCTTCCCTCTGTGATGGACTGTATTGTAGAAGCATCAGAAAAATAAACCCTTTCTTCCCCAAGTTGCTTCTGATCCTGGTGTTTTATCACAGCTGGTAGAAACCTTAACTAAGACAATTGCCTAATGCCATCAACTTAGTGGCAGAGCTAAGGTTCCAGCCTAGGTTCCTAAATCAGGATATGCAGAGGAAGAGAATAGAAGCTTCCCTACAGAGATGTTACAGTCAGTCACTCAAAACTGACTTATTGAACATCTAACACCTGCCTGTGTTACTTACAGTTCTGTTACTGTGGTCCAAATCCCCACAATTGAAAGGAGGAGAGCCAGTTTACTTTTGACTCACAGTTTTGGAGAGATTTTGATCAAGCACTCCAGAGAAAGTATGTTAGCTTCAGTGGCCCCAGCTAGAGGTAGAAGCTTCCACCACAGCTGTTCACATGATGGCAGACAGGATACAGCCCAGAAGCAGGGGTTGCTCTGTCTGTCAAAGGCACACTACTAATGACCCACTTCTCATAGTTGGGCCCCACTTCATAAAGGCTCTGGCAGCCTTCAAATTAGTGCCCAAGGTTGGGGACATTTCAGATTGAGATTCAGAGGTGAGACATGGGCACAATCCCTATCATATTGAAACTTGTGCTTTGTGGTGAATAGAAAGTAGACAAGGTGGAGGAACATGATAAATGCTAAAAGGAGAACTTAAGGGGGGAGTCTGGGGCTCCATTAGTAAATTAGCAAGAGCTCTTTGGGAAGGTGCTAATTTACATATTTCAAACACAAAGGTAGTCATCTACGGACTTGTGCTGAGTATGTAGTGGATATAATTGCTTTTCTTTCCTCTTTAGAGAATTACTTGCAGGTGTCTTGCCCAAAGTCTCTGAAGAAACCATTTGTACATGGGCACTCCAATCCAGTTAGGCACCTTTCAGTATTCTGGAATTCATGCACTTTTTTCTTAGATACCTGTTATGTGACAAGACTTTTCCCCGGGGAGACAAAACACACACACCTACTCACCCAGACCAAAGTATGGGTACAGCCAAAGTCTGACATAGAACCATGAGTCTTACTTACAAGAATATGGGTGAGGGCCTACTTTTATGACTCAAAGACAGCTGCATCACCAAAGCCTAACCCAGCATGGGTGACAGATTACCCATGCTGCAAAGTGCACACTGCACAGCCTGAAGGCAGCTCAATGTGTTGGAGAATATCCTTTCCAGGTGACTCAGTTTGTCTAAATCTCTTCCCGGAAGCCAGCTGGTTTCCTTCAGGCAGATGGTCTGGTGTCAGAGTCTTCTTTGCAGCTTGGCTTGTCTGAGAGTTCTCTTCTGCAGTGGGGCTTCAATTCCTCTGAGACTGGCTTACAGCTTTCATTGCTTACTCTAGCAGGAAGGGGACTAGAGAACCTGTTCAGTTTTAGGGACTTCCTAAAGCTACTTTGAATTGCTTACCTTCCTTCCTGGAGAATTGGATAATTCAACTTCAGAAGAAACTGTTATACAATATCTCAAGCTTGAAACAAAGGAGGACTATGGACTTAGAAATTGTTAACAGCCCTTGTGGTTAAGAGCTGATTCCCAAACAGGATTGGACACAAACACTGTTTTCCATCCCACTCCACACCCCACAACGTTTGTCAAATGACTTTTCTATTAGCACAGATGCCCCCAGCAAACTCACTTGTGAAAGAAACATGGTGACCTTGATTTCCATAGTTACTCATGCTCATAAAGAAGTCCACAAAATAAAACATCTGTGGGCATTCTTGCCTGTTAGGAGTAAGTCAAAAGACTTAAAGCAGCATGGAAGGTGAGGGTAGCCTTAGTCGCGTGCTCGGGCACACACACACACACACACACACACACACACACACACACACACATGCACACAGGCACACACTCACACACATGCACACATACATGTACAAGCACACACACACATACACACATACACACATGCACACACAGGCACACACTCATACATACATGCACAAGCACACACACAAACACAAACACATACACACGCATGAACACACACACACATACAATTTTGATTTTTATCTTCTTCCCTTATAATTGTAAGTTTCTAAGAACAGTGGGACAGCTTCATCATCAGGCGTACTACTAAACAAGCTAAAGGTTGTTCCAAAGCAGTGTATTTGGGCTAAAATTTTCTAACATGTTTGTAGAAAATGGTCACAACCAAAACTGAACAAAAACTGGATAAGATCATAGGAGATCTTTTTAAAATAATAAAAAGATATTATCTTATATAAATTTAATAATAAAGTAGCTTTTTAAAAATAAGCTGTATTAAAGTGATTGATACAAGTTGACACCCTGGTTTGTAATAAATGTGCACTCTCCGAACCGTAGTTTTCTCATAGCAACTGCAGGGCAACCTTGCAATCACCTGCCCTTCAAAGCAATAGTGTGACATCTCCGTAGGAAGTGTCCACACTTCAGGCTTCACAAGTTCCCAGTAGCCATCACCTCAGTTTTCCCTAATTCGAGAGGATGCCTCTTTCAAGCTCTCCTGCTGCTGCTTGAGAATGGACCTCACAGGCCTGGTCCCAGATTCTCAAGGTCAAGATGCCCTTTCCCTCCAGGTGCTGTCCCATACCACCCTCCCCCGCCCTTCCGCCTGTTTGTAAGAGTCAGGTAAGTAGAATTGATTTCCGTTTCAGTATCTCCAGCTGTTTTTCGATCATTAATTCTGCTTTTGCTCCAGAAGATTTCCTGTTCATTACAGAATGAAAATGAACACGCCTTGGGGCATTTCACATTCTCTTAGCAGCCATGATTTTTTTTTTTAATAAAAGCCCCTCCATACCTCTGCACCAAAATTTAATATATTCTCTGAGCTAATTCCAGTCTGCTGGTGATATATATATATATGCCTGTAGTACTAAAATCAAGACACTTCCCAATTTAGACCAGTGTTATTTTGTTCTGTTCAAGTGTCTTCAAGCCTACCCAGCTATAGGGACCATGCTGTGAACAGCACAAAAAAGTAATTCTTTACTTTCACAGAGAAAGCTAACTTCCTAAATCATGTGCATGATTATATCATGTATGCAGGGGCAATTAAAATCCCTATGGAAAAACCTGCTCTTTCATTAGTGAAATGAGGAAAAACAAAGAGACAGGAAAAGTAGGGAAAAAAATGCTGGAATTGAAAAAGAACTTTGTGGTAGGAGTCAGAATGCCAACTCTATCCAAGGAATTGGCTGGTAATTTTAAGTTGTCATAAAAGCCAGGCAGAAATGCTGGAGAGAGGCTGTCAAGACTACAAACAGAAGGAGACTAAGGTCTCCATTTCAGTCATACCAGTTCAACTCTGAAGCAGGTCATCAAGCAACAAAATAGGCCAAGCAAACAAACCATGTCAGGAGATGAGACCCGGCCTGTGGATAAATAAATAAAATAAATCTGACATCTGATAAAACCAGCTAGCTTTGAATTATCTGGGCCAGGATGAAGAGCCATCCAGACAGCTGACCCAGAAGACCAAGTCCAAGGTGACCTCCCCAAGCTCTCTCCTCTCTTGTTGGGTTGAGCTCTAGCTAGCTTCTTATGCTCTGTCTTGACTTCAGTGCAGGACTATCTCTAGAGCACAGCAAAGCGGCACCTATTGTCACCATCCATTCTGTTACATTTGGTCTAGAAGGAAGACTAGCAGAATGTTAGAGCTTGATCCTGCTGTAGCATAGGCTCTTTGTTCTGTAGCCTTTAGCCAGTGAACAAAGCAGTTATGTGTATTGTGAAGTCATGTAACATGTAGTGATGTTTTAACGATGTATCACATACATTATGCTGGTTACTTAAGGTTATGACAGAGCTAAAACATTCCTATTACCTAGTGACATCACAGCAGCATAACATTATGGCACCAAGCATCTTCCATGAGTTTGCAGACCTACTGAGTGCCAGTCATATATAAGCATAGCTCATATGATTACGTATAGCCAAAATTCCTCATAATGATAATGAAGGACTATATTGTTGGCTAATATACTTATCTATATTTTAGTCATTATTTTAAAGTGTGTTTTTTTTTTACTTATTGAAAAACAAATGCTGTAAATCAGTATTCTGTGCTCTGTCTATACCAGCTCTTATATCTTGTGTTTACTATGTCTTGATTATATTTTTGGAACTTTCCTTAATGTCTTCTTAATTGTTCATTCTGATACAAGGAGCAATAGGCTATAACACATACAAATAGCATCACCTAAGTATGTGATAGATTATACTATGCAAGTGGTTTTTACTCTGGGATGTTTACATAAAGACTACACTATCTAATGGTTAAGGGTCTAAAATATATCCTCATGTCAAGCAACACATCACTGTATATGTACCTATGTATGCACATCATTGCGTATACAGGCAATGCCTCTCCTTATGGATTTTACACAATTTGGCTTCTCCATGTATTTTTATAATATCTGACCATATATCTTTCTAATAGATAAGAATGTCTTTTACAGGCAAGAAACATTTAGGATCTTCTTTTTCTTGATTATATAGGAACCAGACCCAGGAAACTACCGCTAATTTAATCATAATGTCAATTCAGTGAGACAGAGCAGCATCTATAAGAATGAAGCATAACTCTCGGATTGATGAGTGAAAAACCCTCCCTGGGGTTTCTTTCCTATTAGCATTCCAGCCATTGAAATGTCAGCATCTTGACCATTGCCTTTGAACTCCTCAGTGATGTACTCTGGACATCTCACTTTGGTCTTAGAGTTTCGCTTTTCCTTTCATCTCTCTGTTACTAAAATGTATCCAGCCCAATGTCTCATTCTATCAGATCCTGTCTAGGAATGGCTCTAATCACTAGTCAGTGGAATGACTGTGTTACCAGTCTTTGGGGATTCTATTGATATTTTAAAGAGTGAGAGACACTTCCTGGTAAGCATCAAGCTACATCTTTATGGGTCAATGATTCTTCTTATAAGCTCAAGGATTTGTCTAAGGGTTGCACAGTATAACATAAGCTCTTCTTCTCAAGCCACATAACTCCAAGAGTAGCCATTCTCCAAGTGAGCTCTGTATCCTCTAGTAGCAAATTCTTGGGGCCAAACCAAATCAGAAAGTACAGATGGAGCCATCACGAGGAGAGTTAGCTTTCTACCACCATGTTGGAGTATTGCTTTCCATAACTCTATATGTAGTTTTACCCTTTTCTCATCTATTTCTCCAGCTAAACTATAAATCCCTAAAATAGTAGCAAATTTTCTTGCTTATTCTTCATGAAACACCACTGAAGACTCTAATACACACACACACACACACACACACACACACACACACACACACACTTGCATGCTGAGACTTTAATAGCCCACTATAGAGCAGCAAAGGTAAGACTACATTGGAACTTTGCTGTTGATTGAAATCTTCACTCTCTTGGCTATATAATCCCTGGGAAACTGCTTATTTCTTCTTGGGCCCTGATGCTTTCATGTGCAATACAGAATGATGAGGTGCTAATAATACTCCAGCCTTGTAGGGTGTTCTTCCATAAGTAGTGGCAGTGATGCGTGTTACCTCATCTGTGTGCTTCTTTTCTTCCTGATGGCAGGCGATCCACTTTGCATCCAAACCTGTGACAACAAAGGTCAGAAACGGAGTTTCTCTCTAACCTTCCTTAGCATGATATTAACAGACTCCAGCTCAGCTCCCAGTGTTGAACTTATCCTGCTTTGCTGTATCATTTATTAATGCTCTTAACATTTGCATTGCAAACAATGCTTTATCAAGCTACTCGAGTGGACTTTCTTAATGTGGCTGCATAGCTCCTGCCTGCATTGTGATATAATTTCCACTGCGCAGCCGTGCTACAGTCTTTTCTCATTTCTTGGCAGGAGGCCTGTGTTCTTAGTACCTTTACTAAGGCTCCACTCTGTTGTCATGGTTAAACCATTAAGATACAAACAAATTGAGTTTTTCCCCTCATGCCACAAGCAGTAATATGCTATTTATTATCTCTTTCTGAGTAATCCTCACTCTGCTTTGAATGTTCAGCATTTTCCTTTCTGGGGAGAGCTGTAGATTTGGCAGGAGTTCAAGGAAAGACTGAAAATGCTCCTAAGAAACTATTTTAATCCCAAACAGTTCACGTTTGAAGAACAGGTTGGAACATATATAATATAGGCACCAAAACATAGGCAATTATCTCCAAAGGGCATGAGGGGACAGAGAATAAAGACGGAGGTACCTGAGGTAGAGGATAAGGGACTAACACAATGGCATCTTCTACTTTCCAAGGTTCATGGTGTCAGCTGAAGGACAAGAATGATAAGACAAATGGAACAGAATGATAAGGTCCAAATGTGTGGGTGTGCTTATTCTCCTGGCTCAAATATGATTATTGAAGCAGTTTTCCTGTCCAATAATGACCATTCAGAAATTATAATAAGATGCAGAACTTGTTATCTGAAAACTCCAAAAAATGTTCTGCATGGAGAGTTAGAGGAAAGGTGAAAAGCAGGGGGAAACACTCAAAAGTTCCAACATAGAAATCATGTGATTCTTAGAGAAGATTTACTTTTTGGCTTAAACCTTTGAAAAGCAAACAAACAAAAAAATTAGTTTCCATCTACATTTATGAGGATAAAAAAAGGATGTTGGAGAGTAGAAATTCTCCGCTTTCTAAATAATGAGCATTGTGAGGGACATAATGAACTGCCTCGCGGTTCAGCCTGCCATTCTCACACATCTAGTAATGCATGATATATTCACAGTGCACTACTGTAATAGTACTCTCTAGTGTCCCTTATTATATGACATCTTCAGTGCCAGTAGTTTTTTGTATACGTGTGGAGGGTGGGTATTTATATTTTTGTGGGTATCATATTTAAGTATATGCATGTAATGGCCATTGGACATCCTCAGGTCCTCCATAGAAGCTATCTACCTTGTGTTTTGAGACAGGACCTTTCATTTGGCTCAAACATTGAAAATTAGGTTAGGCTGGCTGACCAGTGAGCCCTGAAGATCTGCTTCCGCAGAGCTTGGATTTTAAGTAGGTAGCACTACTCCTGGCTCTTCATGTGGATTCTGGGGGTGCACACGAAGGTGCTTATAGTTGTTCAGCAAGCACTTAACCTCCTGAGCCATCTCCCCAGTTTCCCCAGTTTCCTAGTGCAGCTATTTTATGGTTTAACTTTCAGAAAGAAACAAACGCAGCATCACGTCGCAGGACCAGTTAGGGGTGAGGTAGGCAATGGAAGCCTTGCTTGTCATTACAGAGAAATTATGATAATCTGTGAAAAAAAATCTATAGATTTTTGTAACACTCAAATCTTTCCTTTAGGACCAACTTCTGTGAAAATACACAGTGCCTGGAATTTGCCCTGTCAAAGCCAGACATATTTTTTTCATTGAATCTTGCTTTGAGAGTAGTGATTTTTTTCGGATGTAATTTGCTTTTTATGTGAAGAGAGAGATGTTCTGTTTCTCTTCTCTGGGTGGTTGTCATATTCCTGTAAGAACAATCAATACCGGGCCATTTATCTCTTGCTCCTTCCAACTGTGATGTGGGGTATGTGAATGCTGGCAATATGGATTTTTTTTTTTTATCTCTCTGTTTTGCTGCCATTTTATTGGCTAGTGGTCTTCATTTACTTTCCAGAATATTTTGAAGGCGATGACAACTCTTAAGTCTTTGTTTGTTAACTGTGCTCTTCCTATCTACCTTTTCATGTAATAATTGATTTCAGAGAATAAAACAGAAATGGAATATTGCTTTGTTTAATATTTTTTCCAATCGAACACACCATAGCACAGCCATCTGTGAAAATACACTTCGGCTTTTATCAAATATTGCCTTGGCTTTTTTGAGGATTAATAATTCTCTTATGTGGGCATGTTTCCATGGCTAATGTAACACTGTTGGGCAGAGACAAAATTCTGTTTCCGTTCCTACTCAGGTAGGAAAGGAAGGTTTGTTGAAGGGGAAATAATTGAGTATTTTCACTCCCAAATTTTTGTTTCATAGAACAAGTGCCTTTGAAATGGAAAATAAAGTCAGGAAGCTTCACTTGGTGGAAAATTGGAAGTAAAAGCTATATTCACTTTTGCTGCATAAGTCCCATTTTCTACCATGGAATAGGGATTCCTCTTCCATTCTTTCCTGTGTGGTTGCGTGTTCTCTTTCAAGGATTCTCCTTTGCTTATTAGCAACTGAAATACCCATTATTTCTGTCTGTCTTTTTCTTCCAAATGGCATTCTCCTATTTTTCCTCAAAGCTCCACTAACACACAGCTGTTGAATGTGCCCGAGACTGGGATGTAGAACAAGGTTGGGGAGCTGGGCATTGCAGGATAATGTAGATATCAAACCAATGAGAGGTTGTTTTGTTTTGTTTTGTTTTGTTTCGTTTTGTTTTGTTTTTTTTTTAGACTACTTCCCCATAGCTGCATAGAAGGAGTTGCCCACTTTAGTTAACCTTCTCCCTTTATGTATTCTAGTACTTTCCCAACCCATGTGAAACTGGGACAGAATTCCACCAGTCTGAGAGTGGAGTGCAAGAGGCCTGAGGGAACATGAGCTGGCTTGATCTGGATGGTCTCCTGCCAGTAATCAGGGCCGTTCTGAGGAATGATCATGGCTGGAGGACAGCATTCCATAACACTTGGTGAGGCAGTGTGGGACTGAATGACTTAGAATCAGTTTGGATAACTTGGTTGGCTATAAACTATGTGGACTTAGTCTCAGAACTATTTCTTGCCTGGTATAGCCAAGCAGAAAAATACTATCATCTGGGAGAATAGACCTGGTAGAAGTTGGTTGTGGACTAGTTGACTTGCATACCAAGAGACTCCTCTTCCTAGAATAGGCTTTTCCAGCAGGGGTAGTGTATTTCCAGATAGAAAGGCTTTCAATAGGAGAGGGAGGCTTCTGAGAATAATAGAGTTTTGCCTTTAATACTAGATAATAAAGAATAACATCATATTTTTTTCCAAGCAGTTGGTTACCATTACATAGTTTGTTTGTTAGTTTGTGTGTGGTAAATATAGTTGCTTTGGGAACCTCTGTAGGACTAAAGCTGTGAGGATCAAGGAATTAGGTTTGGGATTGAGTGGATTCGTTTGCTTTTTAATGATAGTGGGGCTTTTGGGTCCTGCTAAGACTTAATTAAGAGAGACGTATGGAAGAGATAGGGAGGTCCTGTTGCCTACATGACTTCTCTCAACTAGCAGACAATTGGCCATTTTTACCTATGGTTCAAATGGCTCCTGAACAATGGCTTAAAATAAGTTTCCGTCCATGCTGGCAACTTACCAAATGCCTCAGATACACTGGAAACTTTCAAGACACTAAGAGTTCACAGAATGAGGGAACCAACTTGAAGGAATAGATGCTAAAGCCTGAAGGATCAGTTATCACTGATTAGGATCTATTGTCTGTGTCTAGATGCAGCCTGCAATTAAGGGAGATAGTTCATGTGGATGTGGATAGTGGAGATGCTTATACGAGAAAAAATTGCAAAAAAAAAAAAAAAAAAAAAAAGTAAGAGGCGCTTGTAAGTTCAATTTCTTCCAAATTTTCCTTTAATGTTTTTGATGGGAAAGGCTCAAGACTTGTTTTTTCATAAATAATTTTTATTCCAGCAGTAATGTGTCTCAGTGTGTCTTATGCTAAGGTGAAGTGGAGAGCTTGTTCTAGTTCATTTATCAGGGAGATAGGAACACAGGAGGTTTAGAGCCACTTGGATGTGCAAGGACTCAAACTGAGACACTCATGTACTATACTGTCTGCCTTGTCACCGTGTAAGGTTTGATGTTTGTATTTCATTTACAAAGTTGCACAACTCCCTCCTCTAAACCTCCTAACACTTTGATCACGCCTGAAGCAGCATTCCAGGCAGCCATCAGCCTCCTTTCTGTTATACGCACTTGGCTATAGGAGACATTTCATGGAAACTAAGTCATGCTCACAGAGCCTTTGTGACTGGCTTCTTTCACTTAACAACTGGTTCCAAATATTCCTCCATATAAAATTCAGCATTTCATTCATTTTGACATATATTTTCATCTTTCTTGAGTGTGTATCTAGTAGGGGAATTTGTAATCCATATGGGGAGTCTATGTTTATTTATTCAAAAAATTTAAATTGAGTGTGTGTGTGTGTGTGTGTGTGTGTGTGTGTGTGTGTGTATGGTGAATATGTGTGTGGTGCATATACCTGTTTGTGTACTTGTAGAGGTCAGAAGAGGACATATAGTGTCTTCTCTATCACTCTCTCTACCTTATTCTTTTGAAAGAAGGTCTTTCAGTGAATCTTGAGCTATACAGGTGGCCAATAAGCCTCAGGAACTCTCTTATTTCTGTTCTTTTACACCAAACACTGGGATTATAGGAGTGTATGACTACTCTTCGCTTTCTATATAGGTTTGGGAACTTGAACTCAAGCCCTCATACTTGCTCAGCAAGCACTTACCAACTGAGCCATCTCCCCACTCAGTTGATCCTTTATATCAACTGCCAGACTATTTTCCAAACTGGTAGAAAATCTTATATTCCCACCAATAGTGTGCATGTGGCTTCCAGTTTCTCTGTATCCTTGCAGACACTGATTAGGATCTGTCCTTTGACTATACTCACTTTAGTGAATCTGAATCCCAAATCACTGTGTGTTTTACCTGCCTGTGTGTTTTGATGGCTAACAATGTTGGCCACCTTTCCATATACTTATCGGCCGTTGGCCATGTATCTGTCTGCTTTACAAAAATGTCTATTTAAAGCTTTTCTTGTTTTTAATTGGGTTGTCTCCTGATGATTGTGCTGGAAGAGATTGTTTCTAATATTCCAGATTCTAGCCCCATATCAAATAGAAGTAATATATTTTCCAATAATTCTGTGGATTTTTATTCACTTTCTTTATTGAAATATATTCCTATTAGTTATTTAAGAAGTTCATACAATGTGTTTTGATCATATTCATCCCTCTCCCTCAACTCCTTGCACTTTCACCTTTCATTCTCTACCCACTAAAATATAGATACACACACACACACACACACACACACACACACACACATATATATATATATATATATATATATATATATATATATATATATATACATATATACATATATATGTATATATGTAGTATGCATAGCAGCTACCAGTGATATATATAAAACACATGCATAGACATACATTGCTATACATAGCTCCTTAGGTAGGGGTGGGACTTGGTGCTCACCTCTCTTCTCTCTGTTGGGATTTTCTCCGGCTTTATCTTACCTAGGTTTGGTACATGCTGTCACAACAATTGTGAGTTCATGTGTGCTATTGCTAGTGTCCAGAAAACACTTTCTTTGTAGGTATACATAGCCTATAGCTCTTGTGATCTTTCTATCCTCTTTTCCATGATGATCTCTGAGCTTTGGAAAGGGCTGAGCACTCTGCAGTCTCTTATTCTCTACCCCTTGAACAGTTGGGGGCCTCTCTGTGTTAGTCTCCATTTACTATAATAAGAAGCATCTCTGATGAGGGTTGGGAAGTGGCTTTTTACACTTGATCTTAGCCAAAAGTCCAAGAAGTGATATGGGAGGTGGCTTTTTAATATATGGGTATAACAATAAGCCATTTGGAGTGTGTTTAATATCACTTTCATTTAGCACAAGATTAATATCTTCTAAGGCCTAGGACCCATCTCTATACATAGGTTATTGACCCAGATAACAGTAACAAGTATAGTTTTCATCTTATAAGAACAGGTTTCAAAAGAACCAGAAAGTATTTTATTATCCCTACAACATATGTATCACTATTGTACTAATGGGCCTATCTTGCCAGGTGGGTCATTATTTTAGCTTACAGCATTCACAACTGTATCATCGATGACTATGTTTCTCCCTTGTAGTGTGCATAGCAGCTCCCAGCACTATGAAAGCTAGCCAGAAGAGATGAAGCTTCTAGGTCAGAACCAATTTGATTTCTCAATAGTCTATGACTTACGAATGTGGTATCTTCAGTTATAGAGTCTCAATGTCAAGTTCTGAAGAGTAATAAGGAGTAATGGCCACATCCTATAATTTAATTTTTGTGGAATGCCATTGGTCAATAACTCCCAAGGAAGACCTCCATTCCTAGCAGTGGCTTTTTATTTACTAGTTTAGCAGGAACATTGTTAACCTGTTAAACGTAACTCCATTTAGACTCTTTTTTTTATGTGCATATGTGCATATATTAGGAAGCTTCTACAGTAGTAGGCATCCCTATAATGTTTTTAAAGTGTCTGTCTTAGTCAGGGTTTCTATTCCTACACAAACATCATGACCAAGAAGCAGTTGGGGAGAAAAGGGTTTATTCGGCTTACACTTCCATACAGCTGTTCATCACCAAAGGAAGTCAGGACTAGAACTCAAGCAGGACAGAAAGCAGGAGATGATGCAGAAGTCATGGAGAGATGGGTGTTCTTTACTGGCTTGCTTCCCCTGGCTTGCTCAGCCTGCTCTCTTATAGAACCCAAGACTGCCAGCCCAGAGATGGTCCCACCCACAAGGGGCCTTTCCCCCTTGATCACTAATTGAGAAAATGCCTTACAGTTAGATCTCATGGAGGCATTTCCTCAACTGAAGCTCCTTTCTTTGTGATAACTCCAGCTGTGTCAAGTTGACACAAAACTAGCCAGTACAGTGTCTTTAATGTTGGTTACCATTCACCTACTCTCTCCTCTACCCTGCCCTCCCATCCTTTATCCTATTTCCTTTTCTATTAATCACCCTCATTTACCCCTTATTCTCATACAGGATGATTGTTTCCAGCTTCATCCAATTACCTACAAAATTCATTTTTCTTAACAGTTGGATAGTACTCCATTGTATAAATATACCACGTTTTCATTTCCATCATTGGTTGATGGATATCAGAGGCTGTTGCCATTTCCTGGCTATTATGAAAAGCAATGAACATGGATGAGAAAGTATCTCTGTAGTAGGATATAGAGTCCTTTGGATATGTACTCAAAAGTGATATAGATGTATTATACAGTAGATACATTCATAGTTTTTTGAGGAACCTCTACACTGAATTCCATAGGGTACACAAGTTTTTACTCTCAGCACTAGTGAATAAGTATTTCTCTTTCCCCATGTGTCTGTTGCTGGTATATAGCAGGATGCTGATTTTTGTGTGTTGCTATGTGGTGAATGAGTTTATTAACTATAGGATTATTTTTCTGCTGGAGCCTAAGTCTTATATATTCACTCATCATTTTCAAATAAAAATACTTTGTCTTCCTCTGCTGCTAAGAATTCAAGCATACTCTATCTATATCAGTATTGTTTAGATAAATGATAGAAGTTTACTTTGTATCTATTTTTGTACGAAATTTCAGTATAATGTTGTTTTCCAAATCTTGAGAGTAAACTTTATTTTCTTTCTAACTTCCAAGAGACAAAAGATGATTTTTAAAATAACCAAGAAATTATTTGGAGAAAGCAAAGAACAATCTGGCCACATCTTCTTCCTTGACTTCATAGAAAGCTGTCTTAGAGATTTAGAAAATCTATCTACAGGGAAGTTACTTTTACTACCAGATGAGATGATTGTCATCTTTCCTTGACTTACAAGAATAAGTCTTAACTTTTGAGAAAAAATAGATAGATAGATAGATAGATAGATAGATAGATAAAATAGATGATAGATTAGGAAAGATGATAGATTTGTAGTTAAAGAAAGCACCTGTGACAGAAAAGAGATACAGAGAGCAGAGCTGGGAGTGCTTTAAGCATGAAAGAAGTCCAGCCTAAGGGAGAGGAATGGAAAGGCTGATACAAGCACCTTAGACTTCTGTGCAGTCTGTGGAAGGTTTGGTAAGACCAGTGGGGGAACTTTAGATGACATTTCTACTAGTGGAGTCTAATTAGTAAGGCACAGGGTCACTCCAGTGTTCATAGGCTGGGAGCAAACATGTTAATTTTAGGATATAGTTCCAAACTGTTGATAAATTACATTTCTATGATTGAACTCTGTTGATAAAATAAATAGTAATTTTGTTACTATGAAGATTAGCTAGAATAAGAAATTCCCCCAAACTGTAGCTAACCAAGGTAAATTTTAATTTTTCTATCAAACTGGAAGCTCAAACAGGTCATAGAGGACCCAGGCTCCTTCTGCCTCATGACTCTTTCATCCAAAGATTATTCCCATAGTTGGTGGTAACCAAAATGGCTCACCACTGTATCAAAAATTTAGCCTGAGAAGAATATAGGAAGGGAGGGCCAGAGATAAGCTTTCCATAGGAGAAAACAGCTGGATAATGTACATCTCTCTCTTTTTACCAGAACTCATTTTCTCCAGATGTATAAAATCCTATACCCTTAATGGAAATATATTTTTGTATTGTTCTCTTTTAGTTGACTGACTAAAACATTGGAGTCATCAAGTTTGCAGCTTTGGAAACTGTATTAGTTACTTTTCTCATTGCTGGGATCAAATGTATAATGAAAGCAAGTTGGGGAAGACAAGTTAGCCTTGGCTTACAGTTTGGGGGTCATAGTTCATCATAGGTGGGAAGGTGGCGCTGTTGGGGACAGTGATTCACAGTTGGGAAGTAGAGAGAGAGAGAGATAGAGAGAGAGAGAGAGAGAGAGAGAGAGAGGACTACTGGAGCTCTTTTGCCTCTCTTTATTCACACAGGGATCCTAGCCTAGGGAATGCACACATTTACAGTGAGCTTTCCCACCATAGCTAGCCCAGTCAAGAAATTCCTTCCCAGGCATGTGCAGATGTTCTTCTCCTAAACATCAACTGGTAGTGTTATAATTTTCCTTCTCTAGGACATGACAAGCTAACAAAGAACAGTACAGACCACTCTTGAGTGGTGTGGAAATCAGACCACTGCTGATGCCACTTAAGACGTTGGATCTAATCACACTTGAACAAAATAACTGAAATGCTGGACTTTGTGTGTGTGTGTGTGTGTGTGTGTGTGTGTGCTGCATAGCAAGTGAACCTTTTCCATCACCAGTATTTTATTTGCCGTGTGAATGAGATTCAGACACATCTAATCAGGAGGCTCATGTACTAAGACGTTGAGAGATTTGCTAAAGAAAATGCATATGTGATAAGCAAAGCCAAGATTAGGAATATAATAGCACCTGTAACTGTTATTACACTTCCTTTCTTCTATTTCAAAAAGAGCTGTGGACAGAACTCTTTTGATTTCAGTTTAAAGTCATTTTGTCATACGTAATTTATTACTATATTCTATATTATATAAAGTCCCTTCTTTGTTATATCAGCCAATCAAGATCCCTGAAGATGGCTTGAGTTGTTATGGGATTTCCTTTTATTTAGCCTACAACTTTCAACAACCTATCTGAAAAGCATCACTGACAGAAAACATTTATGACAACATTGAATACTCTGGTTTTATTTGAGAGACAAGAGAAGCAAAAATAATATATTTTTTAACCAACAAAAAGTAAGGAAAGTATTGATGAACTTTTGTTGTTGTTTCTGGCAGATTTATAATGCAATAAAAAAAAATGTGTTCTGCAATCACTTAGCCCATGTGGATGATATTATCCATTTCGGTCAGAAGTGCTCATGTCTTCCAGAGCTCTGAAGTTTTTTACTTAAGTGAAGGGTGCTGCTAAAATGTTGAACTCAAACATCCCCACCCCCTGAAGTTCTTTCAAGACCATTATTATGAATAGTTTGGTTTTAAGAAATTCCAGATGAATAGTGTAAACCAAGATGAAAGGTGAAGTATCTTAGCAGCTGTGCATAAGAATTAAGCAGAAGTATGCAAATTCTAACCCTGCAGATAAGAACAATGTTAAGCAGACCCGTCAGTGATAATAGCAAACCTGACTTAGTAGGGACTGAGAGGTGCACAAGGCACTTGGCTTCAAGAATTAATAAGCAACGAAGTCCCTTGCCTTCTCTATGACATCAGGATATTTGTGTGAATATGTCATCATTTGGTGCAGTTTGCCATAGAAACAGACATTAACAACAACACAGGCACAGCACAGGTATTTGTCTTTAACTATAAAGCTGTTTTATGGAATTCTGAAGCTTAAGCTCAGCAAAGCATTGATTTGTAGATTAAAAGAAAAAAAAAAACTGGATTCTTGAACCTAAGGGAACTTCTGACTATGGTAGAATTCAGGAGCAAGTTCAGGTCACTCTTTTCTATGCTGAGAAATAATCAAATGAGGGAAGCTGCATAACTTGAGAGAAATGGCAAATGTAAGGTTCTAGAACGAGGCAAGTGTTGAAAAGTGCTAGTAATAACAGCCAGCACTAATTGGATATTCACCATGTGTCTGGCGCACGGAAGCCCTTTGTAGTTACAACATCATTAAACCTTCAGAGTATCTTCCAGGGTTATGGACACAAAGGCTTCCAAGCCAGGAAGAACAAGACAGGATGTTTTCAGGTGCAGGAGAGAGTGCTTGTAAAGGCTGTGGCACAATGACAGTGTGCTCAGACCTCTCCTGAAGCCCTTCACCACAACAAAATCCTTAGAGCTGCTTTCTCTTGTACAACCCCAATTTGCCAAATTGACTTTGATGTAGCTGCTGCTAATCTTGAAAATCTTCTGTTTTGATATTTCCAGGTTCTCCAAATCTGTATTTGTTTCCCAATCAACACTGTTCTTGTTAAAGTAAGATAAAATATTACAAGCACCCTCTTAACCTCCAATAATAATAATAATAATAATAATAATAATAATAATAATAATAATAAACTTTCTAAAACTAAACTAAAAACCATATAGGCAAACATACAGTTATCCACATCTCTCACCATAGCCTGTGTTTTATAATCTAAATTCTATGAAGACTGCCCCCTACATTTTAACTGGGCCATGTTTTATACTCAATTCTCAGCTGGGATGGTCAAAGGAAGAGCTTTAAGAAGATTCTAACCAAGACGTAGAGTAACTTAGCTTGTTTTTCTGGCACCTTTGATGTGTTTCTTTTATCACATAGTTAGGAGTAACTTCTGGCTTCTACCATGTTGCCTTCCCCAGCCAGGAGGGGATGAGGGATAGGACAGGTTCATCCCCTTGGAGGACAAGAACTAAAAGGAGCATGTATGACTCATTCTCATATCTTTGTTACTCAAAGTCACATGGTGACATCCCTTGGTGCTAGTGCATAGCTGTGGCAGATAATATTAATAGTTTTCCAGAATCTACTTTTCCCTGGCCTTCCCCAAAGCTTTCTCCAAAATTTGCTGACAAGTGGCTCTCTATTCCCTAGGCTCTTTTGCTGGAGTGATGAGATCCACCAGTATCCATTGCTTGCCTGACAACCTGTCTCAGTATTGAATCCACATTTGGCCCATTGCTCTGCAGTTTCAAGATCACATTACTACCCACAAAGGCAATCAATTTTCATAAAATCCTGGTACAAAACCCTTGATGGTGATAGTATTCTCAACATTAGGCTATAGTAAGAACAAGAGATGCTGAGAAATAATATATTGTATTGGGATTTACATGTTCAACCAAATTGTGGATTTTTGTTGTTTTTAACAAAAAGAAGATGAAGTTAGAAATTGGACGACAACTAAAGTTCACTCTTATACTTAATCAGAGCATATGATGCACTAAGACAGAAATGCACTTTGTGTTCTTAACTGTATATATGCTCAAAGTGGAAAAGTAATAGGCCCAAGACTCTCCTTGACCAGAAAAATAGCAGGAAAACAAGTCTCATGAACACTAAACACTAATAGAAACATATCAGATGGTGAAGAAAAACTAGTCCCTGCTGCTTGAAAAGATAACAAGAAAACAACCCTTTGACATGACTAAGAAACTTATTGATGAGTCTGGGAGGTGGCTCAGGGAATAAAGAGCTTGCTAAGGAAGTGTGATGGCTGTGTTGGGATACAGAGAACACATGTAAATCTGGATGCTATAGCATGCATCTGTAATCTCAGCACACTCAAAGAAGATGGAAGGCAGAGGCAAAAGAATCCCTGGGAGTTTGTGGGCCAGCTAGAACTAGTTCCAGAGTGGTTGTACCAGCTTTCAATCCTACCAGCAATGGAGGAGTGTCCCTCTTTCTCCACATCCTAGCCAGCATCTGTTGTCACCTGACTTTTTGATCTTAGCCATTCTGACTGGTGTGAGGTGGAATATAAGGGTTGTTTTGATTTGCATTTCTCTGATGATTGAGGTTGTTGAACATGGCTACCATCTCCCAGAGGCTGCTGGGAGCTCCTGAGTGCTCACCACTCAGGACCTTGTGATCACCTCCGGATAACAGGTGGGTGAAACTCAACATCAGCTTCAGGAATCTCAGAGGGTCTTGTGCCTGTAGGAACAGGGACAAAGGAACCCCACCCCACCAGAGGTTGGGATCTATTCCGGCCAGGGTCACCCCCCACCATCTTCCTTCTGAGCCCAGCAGAGGCTGCTGGGGCTCCTGAGTTCTCTCCATGCCACAAGACCTCAGGATCACCTTGGAATCTCGGGAACCCTAGCACACCCAGGACCTCCTGATCACCTGAGAGCACAGGGGCTATAGAAACAACAGAGCTTCTTGGTCATGGTCCCATCCGGCCTTCATCCTCAGCCAGGCGGCAGAGCTGAGACCCAGACCCTGGGCACATTCCTTACCAGAGGAGAGTCAGCCTTCAGGAAGGGCTCTCACGCCAGAACTCAGGAGGTGGATTAGAGCTCCAGACTGCTGGATACCTGCCCTGTAAGAGAAGAGCTTGCCTGAAGAGAGTGTTCTGAACACTGGAACTCAGGTGAGAGTTGGACTCCCAAGACTGCTGACAGAGAATAACAGAATCACAGGAGGATCAAGCTCCAACCAGAGACAGCTTGAACATTAACATTAGAGATTTCCAAATGGTGAAAGGCAAAAGTAAGAATCTTACTAACAGAAACCAAGAACACTGGGCATCATCAGAACCCAGTATGCCCACCACAACGAGTCCTGGATACCCCAACACACCCGAAAAGCAAGACACGGATTTAAAATCATATCTCATGATGGTGATAGAAGATTTTAAGAAGGACATTAATAACTCACTTAAAGAAATACAGGGGAACAATGCTAAACAGATAGAAGCCCTTAAAGAGGAGGTACAAAAATGCCTCAAGGAATTACAGGAGAATACTACTAAACAAGGAGAGGCCCTTAAACAGGAAACACAAAAATCCCTCAGGGAATTACAAGAAAACACCACTAAACAGAAGTCCTTAAAGAACTGCAGGCAAACACTGCTAAAAAGGCAGAAGAAACACAAAAATCCCTTAAAGAATTACAGAAAAACACAACCAAACAGGCGATGGAATTGAAGAAAACCATCCAAGAGCTAAAAATGAAAATAGAAACAATGAAGAAAACCCAAAGGGAGACAACTCTGGAGATAGAAACCCTAAGAAAGAAATCAGGAACCATAGATGTGAGCATCAGNACACTGCTAAAAAGGCAGAAGAAACACAAAAATCCCTTAAAGAATTACAGAAAAACACAACCAAACAGGCGATGGAATTGAAGAAAACCATCCAAGAGCTAAAAATGAAAATAGAAACAATGAAGAAAACCCAAAGGGAGACAACTCTGGAGATAGAAACCCTAAGAAAGAAATCAGGAACCATAGATGTGAGCATCAGGAACAGAATACAAGAGATGGAAGAGAGAATCTCAGGTGCCGAAAATTCCATAGGGAACATGGACACAACAATGAAAGAAAATGCAAAATGCAAAAAGATCCTAACTCAAAACATCCAGGAAATCCAGGACACAATGAGTAGACCAAACCTATGGATAATAGGAGTAGATGAGAATGAAGATTTTTCAACTTAAAGGGCCAGCAAATATCTTCAACAAAATTATAAAAGAAACTTCCCATACCTAAAGAAAGAGATGCCCATGAACATACAAGAAGCCTACAGAACTCCAAATTGACTAGACCAGAAAAAAATTCCTCCAGACACATAATAATAAGAACAACAAATATACTAAATAAAGACAGAATATTAAAAGCAGTAAGGGAAAAAGGTCAAGTAACATATAAAGGCAGGCCTATTAGAATAACACCAGACTTCTCACCAGAGACCATGAAAGCCAGAAGATCCTGGACAGATGTTATGCAGTCACTAAGAGAACACAAATGCCACCATAGGCTACTATACCCAGCAAAACTCTCAATTACCATAGATGGAGAATCCAAAGTATTTCATGATAAAACCAAATTCACAAAATATCTTTCCACAAGTCCAGCCCTTCAAAGGATAATATAGGGAAAACACGAACACAATAATAGAAACTACACCCTAGAAAAAGCAAGAAAGTAATCTGTTAACAAAAGTAAAAGAAGACAGCCACAAGAACAGATTCCCAACTTTAACAACAAAAATGACAGGAAGCAACAAATACTTTTCTTTGATTTCTCTTAAGATCAATAGACTCAATTCCCCAATAAAAAGATATAGACTAACAGACTGGCTACACAAACAGGACTCAACATTTTGCTGATTACAAGAAACACACCTCAGAGTTAAAGACAGACACTACCTC